>JASIRB010004191.1:0-194941 GCA_030323885.1 Branchipolynoe longqiensis
GATCTCCCGCAAGCGAGGACAAGCGAGGCCATAGTCCACCTTGGTATGTGTTCTGGCACAAATCACGAAAGGTACGGACAGACCAACCATGCTCACCGAACCCAACCTATAATACATAATGGCATGAGAAAATACCACAATCCGTCGCCCGGTCGCAGTCCCGAAGTAAAACCAAAAGTTAGGGACAATGCTGTTAGAATTATGGTTAACAATTTAACACCGCAGCCGACCCACCTGGTCAGTCCCAAAGAGTACGGATGTGTTCTGGCACATCTAGGCACTAACTAGGGACAGGGCACAAGTGAAAGGAAAGCTGCAAACAAAACAAACAAACAAATTCTGGGAACATGTCCTCATCCACAAGCCTATTACCATCTCACTAGATGTACATACTAGGCTACGGCATATTAGTTATATGATAGGAAGTTACACCCCCCCAAAAAAAACACAAAAAAAAAACAACATATATACTAACTACTTAAATAAATGCTGGTGGATGTCCCATATAGCAACCCGGAACAGGAACCTGGTGTCGCAGTTTCAGCCGCCTCCCAGTTTCCACCGCCCGTATAGACTCAAACTCAGGCATTGTCAATGGTCGTGAGCCATCTTCATACAGAAAATACAGCAAAAGTGAAATATCTCTAAAACTACACCACCTATTAACAAATCGCTTGGTACACATATAGAAAACATCTTTACCAAAAAGACTATTAAATTTATAAGGGTAGGGTTCTTGATTTGTATTAATTTTGAATAAAACTGTCGTGGGGGTGATGAAAATGGGAAATACTGCGCCTAGAGCAGGACTCGAACCCACATCTCTTTGCATTCCGGGCCAGTGTGCTAACCATTACACCACCTAGGCTCCCTGATATCAATACACTCCCCACGCCTACCTGTCTATGTGGTTACTTGCCTGAGAGGTCAGTGCAGACCACTACAAAACTAAGGTTTTGCACTGCGCGTACCGTCAAACTCAAGGCATTGTCAATGGTCGCTAGCAATCTTCATACAGAAAATACAGGAAAAGTGATATATCTCTAAAACCACACCACCTAGAAACAAATCGCTAGGTACACATGTAGAAAACATCTTTACCAAAAACATTATATTAAATTTATAAGGTTAGTGAAGATGATGTTAGATTATGACGCATGCGCATGAAACTGACAGGTAGCTGAAACTGACCGGGAGCTGAAACTGCTACACCGGGCATACACCATAACATTCCTCACAGCTGTCCAGCATTGAAAACAAGCACCTTCGTGGGAGCTTACACGCTATGGGCAGAATAAATACCATATCAATAAAAAACATTGAAGCATTGCATCTAAAACAATGTAAAAAATACTTCAAAAATATTCACAGCCATAACTGACGTAAAATCACAACGGGCTCAGACTTTGATACGCGTTGCCTTGGTGTTAAAACCTCCTCACGGGTATAATGAGCAAATCAATGATGTAGTGCAAAGTCTAATGACTATCCTCTAGTCTACATGTACAACATAAGATCCCCATAATATTTGTAATTTTGATTGCTACCCGCTATTGTCTATATTGTTTATACCGTCTCATTATCTCATCCATAAGTAGTTCACATGCAGCGTAAAGCTAAGATTCCTTATATGCGGCATGCGGCATGCGAATGTCGTATATGCGGCGTAGATATATGCCAACCCCCAACATTTGTTGGACCCCCAACATTTCTTGGGGTTTTTCCTCCAAATTTGTGAAGGAACAGTATTGTTTTCTATGGCAAACGCAGCAGCATTCTCATTCGCATACCGCACCGATCGGTCCATGGGTCGATCCATTTGCCGCATTCGCATTCGCATTCGCACATTCGGACCTATGGAAGCACCACTATTCATTTACATGCTTTTCGATTTTTATTCACATTCGCATTCGCATGCCGCATACCGCGTGTAAGGAATCTTAGCTTTACTGTTAAGCGAATCAGTGCTGACAAAAAGGTGTTATTCAACCGGGATAAAAATATTGAACAACAACCAAATTAATAATAGAGCGATGCTTGCAATTTAAAGTTTGCATCGGAATGAGCCAGTTAACTGAACACGACACAACACTTGCGATTTCACGTCGCGAGCCAACTAATGCTAGGTACACACCTACCGTATACGATTCGCGTACTAAAACTCGCGACCCGACCCGAACAGCTTAAAACTGAAAACAGGCCGATTCATTTTTCGAATAGCGAATCGCAATCATAAGGAAGCAGTTTTAGCCCTAAAAGTGAGTTTTAAGTCGTGAATCGCAATCGGTAGGTGTGCTAGGGGAGTGCACACCTCATGACTTTTGGGGAGTTTTTGACCATATACGGTAGGTGGGTGCGGAAAAACGGTAGGTGTGTACCTAGCATAAAGCGTCATGAGCCAAACAAACTTGAGACTGACGACCGAGCTCAGGGCAGTGTGACCGGGCGTCGTGGCCTAATCGGTACAGCGCGGGCCACGTGTGCGGAAGGTCAGCATTTCGGTTCCCGGTCGAGTCAAACCAATGACTTTAAAATTGATACTTGTCGCTTCCTAGCCAGGCACTTGGCATTAATCAGGGATGAAAGTGGTCTCAGGCAAAAAACGCGGAAATCAAGCCGAGAATATTACACCAATAGCGAATTTCCGCGAAAACGCGGATTTTCCCCAATAGGATTAGCACTGACAGGGAATTGCGGAAAAATACTGGGACGCGGGTTTCAAATGTCTCTGTTTTGCCTATGTTATGGCCCTTACCTAACTCGTTATTGTAAAGGTTTTATGTTCTAGCAACATCTAAGGTCATATAAGAAGGGGTTCGAACTAACCAATTGTCATTTTAATCCCGATTCCTTGATATTTTGTTTAAGATTAATTTCCAATATAAAAAAAATTCGCGGAAATCCGCGAAAACGCGGAGATCTTTCATCCCTGATTAATAGGACAGGGCAAGTACTGGTTGGCTCAGTGTCAGGATAATGTGACTGGGTGGGATATCAGGTCATGGTGCTGACAGCCTGATTTCCCAGTGGGGCAGCACTATAATTATAAAGTCGCCATGAGTGCGCACTGTCACACAAGTCTGTAGGTACCCGTCCTGATATGACCTCAGATGTTGCCAGGACGTAAAACTCCAACAACCAACCGGGCAGTGTGTGCCCCGCTTTACCGAGTGCTCACCTGACTGTTTCCACCCGTTGATCTATCTCTGCTCGGACTTGCCCCGAACCAGTGCTACTAACACTTCCGCGATGTGTCGCGCTAATATTATGTGCGCCGTGCTTTTATGGTTAGAGTTGTTTGTTTAGGTTTTACATCCTGGCAACATCTAAGGTCATATCGCGATGGATACCGACTTCTGACAGTGCACATTCATTGTGACTTTGTAAGTGCTGCCCACTGGGAGACCAGGGCCATGTTCAGGGTCCGTCTCGGAGGCGATTCGGCGATGTCTCGGCGATGCTTTTTGGCTTATTTCCATTCAGAGTGCGTCTCAACGACGTCTCGGCGACGCCTCTCTTTCCAGACTGGAGGTGAAAAGCACCTCGAAAATCGTCACCGCATGCAGTGGTTTCATCCAATCAGAGCGCAGCATTTCGATTGCAAATGGACGCCGCCTATGGGGGTGGCCATTTTCGAGGCGACCAACTGCTGTTGTCGTTCAGACTAGCCTGACGTCACGGGCGCCTCCGAGGCGCCTCCGAGACGGACCCTGAACGCGGCTGACAACATGACCCAATTTCCCCACTCTTTCGTCACATTATCCCGATACTGAGCTAACCAGTCCTTGCCATAGTCTCATAATATCAGCCGCCAGGCTAGGTAGCGACAAGTATCAATTTTGTAAGTCATTGGGTTGATTGAGTCGGGTTTCGAATTTCAGACATTCCGTATGGGAAGCGTGTGCTCTCGTCATTCGGCCACCGCGTCTCGTCTTGGCATTACTAGGATAAGGCACTCACTGACTGGTTGGTGCAGTGTCAGGATAATCTGGCTGAGTCGGGTATGGGTTCGTGGTGCTAACAAGACGCCTCAATGTGCACTGTCACAAGTTGCTACCTAACACTATGCCAGTAGTAGTGAACATATTTATGTAATGTACGTGATTATGTAACATGAAACCTATGATGTATGTTATGAACTGGCGACTGTAGTGTCCATGATTATGTAATATTAAATATATATGATGTAGGTTATTTACTAGTTCCAATAGTAGTGTAAATATGCAACATGAAATCTATATGATGTATGTTATAAACTGGCGCCTGTAGTCGTGTCCACGATAATGCAACATGAAATCTATATGATGTATGTTATAAACTGGCGCCTGTAGTGGTGTCCGTGATTATGTAATATGAAACCTATATGATGTATGTTATAAACTTGTGCCTGTAGTCGTGTCCACGATAATGCAAAATGAAATCTATATGATGTATGTTATAAACTGGTGCCTGTAGTGGTGTCCGTGATTATGTAATATGAAACCTATATGATGTATGTTATAAACTTGTGCCTGTAGTCGTGTCCATGATAGTGCAACATGAAATCTATATGATGTATGTTATAAACTGGTGCCTGTTGTGGTGTCCGTGATAATGCAACATGAAATCTATATGATGTATGTTATAAACTTGTGCCTGTAGTGTCCATGATTATGTAATATGAAACCTATATGATGTATGTTATAAACTTGTGCCTGTAGTGTCCGTGATTATGTAATATGAAACCTATATGATGTATGTTATAAACTTGTGCCTGTAGTGTCCATGATTATGTAATATGAAACCTATATGATGTATGTTATAAACTTGTGCCTGTAGTGTCCGTGATTATGTAATATGAAATCTATATGATGTATGAAACTTGATGCTGTCGTGCGGCCTGATTATGTAATATGAAATCTATATGATGTATGTTATAAACTTGTGCCTGTCATCGTGCCTGTTATTATGTAATATGAAATCTATATGATGTATGATATAAACTGGTGCCTGTAGTGGTGTCCGTGATTTATAAACTGGTGTTTGTAGTACTGTTCATGATTATGTAATATGAAATCTATACATATTATAAACTGATGTTTGTAGTACTGTTCATGATTATGTAATATGAAATCTAAATACGTTATAAACTGGTGCCTATAATGTCCGTGAGTATGTAACACAAAATATATGACAGATTATTAACTCGTAGCAGTAGTAGTGTACATATGTAATATGAAATATGTGACTGATGTTATGAATTGCTGCCTGTAATAGCGAACATATGTAATATGAAATCAATATGACCTAGGTTATAAACTAGTGTCCATATATAAAATACCAATGATGTAATTTTATCATTATGTACAATAACACTTAGGATTATCTGTATGTGTTCTAAAAACAAGGCTGCATAGTCCTGTGAAGCATCAACATTTTCAAAACAAAACAATGACATAGATTTGATTCTACATATTTAACTTAGATACTGATGCACTTATTAAGCACGTGTTGCCACATAGCAGAGAACGCTGAGTTATTTAATAGCAGCTGTACTGCAGAAGTCTATGGTGTTAGAGTTTTGGCGTGCTTGCCAAAGATAATGACATATTTACACTTCAAATATCTCAAAAGTTAGCTATTTAAAATAAAAGTTACTTTAAACTAAACTAAGGTAGATTATAACAATTAAATCAATTATAAATATTAATCTCAGAAAATTGACAAACTCAAAACGACCAGACTATGCAAGCTCGGCCATGATGCTGCTCTGCAACCTGGGACTAATCAATTGCCTTCATCTGTATGATTGGCAGCTAGTTGGTTGGTTGTTGGAGTTTTACATCCTGGCAACATCTAAGGTCATATCGAAAATGTTAAATGTCTCATCTCTGGCATGCAATGGGTGATGCATTGAATCCAACCTTTAAGGTTGCTTGCTTGTTTGAGTTTTACATCCTGACAACAACTAAGGTCATATCAGGACGGGTACCGACTTGCGACAGTGCGCACTCATGGAGGCTTTATAGTGCTGCCCCACTGGGAGACCAGGCCACCCGCACCATGACCCGATATCGCACTCAGTCACCTTAGCATTATACTGAGGTAACCAGTATTTGCCCTATCAGATCCTAATAATGCCGAGCGCCAGGCTAGGAAGCAACAAGTATCAATTTTGTAAGTCATTGGTTTGACTCGACCGAGAATGAAACTCCCAACCTTCCGCACAGGATTGTGTTTGCGTTTGTTGTTTTACATCCTAGCAACATCTAAGGTCATATCAGGACGGGCACCAACTTGTGACAGTGCGCACTCATGGTGACTTTATAGTGCTGCTCCACTGGAAGACCAGGCCACCAGCACCATGACCTGATATCCCACTCTGTCACATTATCCTGACACTCAGCCAACCAGTCCTTGCCGAGCGCCTGGCTCGGAAGCAATAAGTATCAATTGTTAAGTCATTGGTTTGACTCAACCAGGGTTTGAAACCATGACCCCACGATCTACCAGCACGGGAGACGGACGCTCTAACTCATTCAGCCATCCCGCCTGGTTTCTGCACAGGAAGCCTGCGCTCTACTAATTCGGTCCTACCATAATGTAGTGGTACAAATGAGCAGTAAACGAGAAAGAAGATCAATTGGCCCCATTTTCAGTTAATGGAAAGAGCTTTATTTATGGGTTAAATATATATTAAGTATTCAATTAGATATATATCAAAATGCAAATGTTACCCATAGAGAAAAGATTTTCAGAAATGGAATAAATATTTAATTGGACATTTAGATAGTGAAATTGTAACATTGACAATTCAAATAATATGTATAAACAATACTGGACTTTTTGTTATAACATTATTTATATTGTGCCTTGTTGTTTGTGAGATGCTTTATCTGTGAACTTCACTGCAGAAATAAGACAGGAATGAGAGCTGGGTCGAGTTGGGAGTGGGAGTTGGCAGAAAATGATGCGTCTGAGAGGAAACAATTCAGGTTTACTTTAAGAGTGGGAAGTGTAATATATTAGCTTTGTATTCAATACCTAATAGGAGAAATGTCTATGGTACACATGCAGCATTCAATTAAACGTTATGTAACATTCCGATGGTCAATCATCTAATCAAATAAGCCGTATCTTCAGGCATCGGGAACATGCGGTATGTAGAGTTGAACTTACAAGGGGAAGAAACAATCGTAAAGAGCTATTGTTACGGCTCATTCAGTACAAAACTGCTTACTACGTGTACACAGGGCTGACAGCTTACTGTCCACGTACAGTGTGAACACAGGGCTGACAGCTTACCGTCCATGTACAGTATGTACACAGGGCTGACAGCTTACTGTCCACGTACAGTGTGAACACAGGGCTGACAGCTTACCGTCCATGTACAGTGTACACAGGGCTGACAGCTTACTGTCCATGTACAGTGTACACAGGGCTGATGGCTTACAGTCCATGAACAGTGTGTACACAGGGCTGTACAGTGTGTACACGGGTTGATGGCTTACCACCCATGTACAGTGAATACACCGGGTTGACAGCTTACCTCTCACGCACAGCACATAAACATGACTACAGTACGCAGTCCTGTGATGAATATGCCAAACCTCAATAAACTAGAACCTGAAACAACATCAACAAACAATCAAACCAATTAGTAAAGTTAGAAACAAGGAAACAGTAGTTTACATGACGAGTTTTATTTTATATAATGCAGTTTGATTTAATTCAACAAGTATTCACATGTAAATGGTGATCCGGAGGTGGTCATTTCTTTTCAATATATAAAATACATGTTTTTCTCATGTTACTTATTGGGGGGGCACTTACAATGTGTACGGTATACCGTAAATCACAACAACAAAACATAATCCACAAAATGAATAGTCCAACCGTAGAACACCTGCATTCTTAGTTATTCAGAGGCTTTCCAGTCATACCCAATCCACGAAATGCCGACTCTCCCAGAACCATTACGCGTGGTTCAACCACTACACATGGTTCAACCACAGACCATAGAAGAGCTGATCTACTGTCACACCTCACCTAGTACTGGTAAGTCCAATACAAACAGACCACGTGACTACATATTAATTCAACATTAATATGAGTAACCATAATCATCACCAATTGTGCACACACAATCATTAAACAAAATTGCAATTCTTTGTGTCTTTTTTCCACTTTGTTTTCTGTATCTTAGTTCACTTTACTGGTATTAGGTATTCCATTAGGACTTTGCCTTAGAGTAGGCATACAAGGCTGGAGCAAGTATGACCAGAACATGCATGCACAGTCGGATATAGTTCCAAATCTGGAATAAGGAACATATAAAGGCAAGGTATTAACACGAGGGTTTACGGTGGTGGGCAGATATCAAGGCAGGAGGGGCATGACCTGATTATAGGCCGGTCACGTGACACCCACCGGGAACCAATGAAAACCAACTCAAAACAATACACAACATAAACAATATCAAACGCATGTTAATTGAATTAATGGAGCAGAGGTGTTAATTAAACCACTGAACAATTGACAATTACAAAGATTTACAAAACGCGAGCCAGTGTAAGTATGATTGACTAACAACGAACAAAGCACAGAGGCAAGGTGAGGAGAGTTTGAGAGGGGTGTGTATACTCAGACCAGAATGTCACAGATGGCATCTGTCAGTTGTTACTTTATCAAAGCATTAACCATCAAATTAATGTATAATTAAATTAACACTCGAGATTATCAGACTTAACGGGTATCTATTGACAGTTCTTGACTTAACGACGTTAGTAGCATTAAACGTTGTAGTAAACATGCCAGCGTCTGACCAGGGTGTAGCGAAAGTGGCTTTTGATAGGTCCACATCGTCAAAGGTGTCAAATTTCTCTGTGTTACTACATTTAGAATCAGAAAATTCTATTTAAAAGTTGTGTGTTTACCAGGTGTGTGTGTGTGTGAGTATGTGTATCTTATGGTGTTTTTGTGTGTTTTTGTTTTGTTTTACCATATTCAGCATAGTGACAGTTATAAATTATATAGTGTTTTGTTATTTCCTCTGACCGTGTAGTTGCGTGTTGCTACTGAGTAGTGTGTTTTGTTATTTCCTCTCACCGTGTAGTTGTGTGTTACTACTGAGTAGTGTGTTTTGTTATTTCCTCTCACCGTGTAGTTGTGTGTTACTACTGAGTAGTGTGTATTGTTATTTCCTCTCACCGTGTAGTTGCGTGTTACTACTGAGTAGTGTGTTTTGTTATTTCCTCTCACCGTGTAGTTGTGTGTTACTACTGAGTAGTGTGTTTTGTTATTTCCTCTCACCGTGTAGTTGTGTGTTACTACTGAGTGGTGTGTTTTGTTATTTCCTCTCACCATGTAGTTGTGTTGCTACTGAGTAGTGTGTTTTGTTATTTCCTCTCACCGTGTAGTTGTGTGTTACTACTGAGTAGTGTGTTTTGTTATTTCCTCTGACCGTGTAGTTGCGTGTTGCTACTGAGTAGTGTGTTTTGTTATTTCCTCTCACCGTGTAGTTGTGTGTTACTACTGAGTAGTGTGTTTTGTTATTTCCTCTCACCGTGTAGTTGTGTGTTACTACTGAGTAGTGTGTATTGTTATTTCCTCTCACCGTGTAGTTGCGTGTTACTACTGAGTAGTGTGTTTTGTTATTTCCTCTCACCGTGTAGTTGTGTGTTACTACTGAGTAGTGTGTTTTGTTATTTCCTCTCACCGTGTAGTTGTGTGTTACTACTGAGTAGTGTGTTTTGTTATTTCCTCTCACTGTGTAGTTGCGTGTTGCTACTGACTAGTGTGTTTTGTTATTTCCTCTCACCGTGTAGTTGCGTGTTACTACTGAGTAGTGTGTTTTGTTATTTCCTCTCACCGTGTAGTTGCGTGTTGCTACTGAGTGGTGTGTTTTGTTATTTCCTCTCACCGTGTAGTTGCGTGTTACTACTGAGTAGTGTGTTTTGTTATTTCCTCTCACCGTGTAGTTGCGTGTTGCTACTGAGTGGTGTGTTTTGTTATTTCCTCTCACCATGTAGTTGTGTTGCTACTGAGTAGTGTGTTTTGTTATTTCCTCTCACTGTGTAGTTGCGTGTTGCTACTGAGTAGTGTGTTTTGTTATTTCCTCTCACCGTGTAGTTGTGTGTTACTACTGAGTAGTGTGTTTTGTTATTTCCTCTCACCGTGTAGTTGTGTGTTACTACTGAGTAGTGTGTTTTGTTATTTCCTCTCACCTTGTAGTTGTGTGTTACTACTGAGTAGTGTGTTTTGTTATTTCCTCTCACCGTGTAGTTGTGTGTTACTACTGAGTAGTGTGTTTTGTTATTTCCTCTCACCGTGTAGTTGCATGTTACTACTGAATACAGGGTGTTGCAGAAGGTACTACTACAAGTTGTGAATGGCGCTCACCAGGGGGCGTGTCGACACACATCCACTCACAATAGCGTTAAAGGGTCATAATATGGCGGCTGGGTTATGGTACATAAGCAGGATCGGGGCCAGGCCGGTTAGGACAGACACACAAGGTTCAATAGCAGTTGAAGGAGGGACGCAGGGGCGGTCAGCAGGCGTGTTTCTGTGTGTATGTGAGTGTGTGTGAGAGTGGGTGTGTGTGTGTGTGAGTGAGTGTGTGTGAGAGAGTAAGTGCATGTGTGTGTGAGTGTGTATGTGTGTGAGTGAGTGTGTCTGTGTGTAAATGTATGTGTGTGTGACTGAGTACAACAGTGAGGTTAATGGTAGCGGAGAGAGCAGGTAGAAGAAGCATGATATGTGTGGTGTCTAGGAGTATTATCTGATACAGCCATTACTGGTGTATATATATATTTATATATAGGTCCCGAAACCAGCTAATAAATTTACCCTCCTGCAATTATCAATAAAGTGGCCAACAGTTATCAATTACCCTTAGACTGCTCAGAAAGCAACCAAACGGCAATAAAACCACGACAAAACCAGCCCCCATCTACAAATGGGGGTGACCTCCTCCTCCTAACCCATGGCAACCGCCGATATCTCCCCACCACCTTACCTTGACCTTGAACCGTGACCCTTGACCTTCAGACAGCTTGCTGATGACGGTGAGCAAAGCGAGGCTCTCAGAGATGCTAATGTGTCAATCAGTGTACAAATGAACAGTGTGTGGGATATAATTTAAAGGAATAGCTTAAGTTAATGTGTCCTTGTGTCAACTAGGCGAATACGCTCCCTTAAGAGAACAATATTGCTCTTATTTAATCATCAACAAGCTTGACCCATACCGGGACGTGCCCCAGGTCTGCACAATAGCGCCACACCAGGTGGCGCCACCGCGCTCCACAGTAACCACCAGGTGGCGCCACCACGCTCTACAGTAACCACCAGGGGGCAGTGTGGGTGACTACTATGCAGCACCAGGTGGCATGTCCTTCAAATTAATGCATGTTTACCAATATCCACCAGAGTATAGGTTCATTATACAGTGTATAAACCATACCGGGTTTGTTATACTGTCCCAGGGGTACATCCACACGTGACAAGAGTTTTACTAAACGGCTGGTGCTACTTTAGCATTCAGTCTACGGGGACTTTAGTCCTAACCCCAACCATTTGGTTAAATAGGTTAAGTCAGGTCAGATGGAATCTTCTATGATCCCTAGTTACCTAGTTAACTAACTTTTTAGGGTTAGGGTTGAAGTCCCGTTATGGTAGACCGCACGCTAAAGTAGCACCCAACGGGCAGTCCGAACAGAAGAAACACCACCAGGAAAGTAATCATATATGTATAGGTGAATATTAGTGTGCAGTAAGTGAGCTTAAGATAAGATAACATCTCCCCAAATCACCACAAGTCCTTATCATGTTGCCGGCTTATCCCGCCTGTAAGTAGGGCACAGCCTGACCCCAATTTAAATACACAAACCACACAATCACCCATTGGCAAAATCGGAATATACTCGTAATGGTGTGAAGCAGTGAGGAACATGACATTGATTGGATTGATTGATTGATTGTGGTTTTACATCATGTCAGCAGCAAAGGCCATATTCATACAGCGAGAAGTGCTTACATTATTTTATTTTGTTATATTATTATTATCATTATTATATCATCGCGTTTAAACAGACTATAAAATCTCACAATCAATTAAAAAAATGTGTCAAATAACATTTACAGAGAATGTAAAAGCTCATAATTAATTATAAATATTGCAGCAAAGGATAGTAAAACTGAAAGTTAAATTTCAATATTTTCTAAATTAATAAGAGGTGAAACAGTCCTGCTGCCCTCAAGAAGACATAACTGAATGGCAGCGATATAAATGTGCTCCGGTGAAAGAGGACAGTTGTCAGTCAGACCAGTTTCTGGTAAGACTTAACGTATGGCAGAATACACATGCGCTGACAGAGATCCACGACTACGCGAACTCTCACCTCTCACTCTAACCCAGAACTGGCCCTAGAGTTGCTGACGCCCCGGGAAAGCTGTACTTCGGCGTTCTCACAAGTATAATTTTTATTAAATTTAACACTGACGTGGCGCCCCCTAGCACATGGCACCCTGGGTGACTGTCCGAGTTGCCAGCTCCTTCAGCCGGCCCTGTCCTCACCCACACCCCCGCCCCAAAATGTATCTCATTGAAGCCAATCGCCTTTACCGACTGCCTGATGCTAAATAAATGCGGCTAACAATTACGATATATGTGAATAGGTGAATAGCGCATGGCTATAAAGCTAACTTGATAGTGGACACACAGTGAGACGTGGCTGAGTAAAACAACACGTGTGCACAGGAACAACTCACAGTTTACTTCACTTATAACTGCAACTGCACTCTAACAAGCACTGTCAAGGTTTGGGTTATAAATAGACACAGCGCGGTGCTCGTGTGTGACACCAGGTGGCAGCACTGGTTCAATGACGTGCACGGCGTTCTGTGCGAGTTTGGGTGTGCCTGACAGGATTGCCACAAAGACAAACACTGCCACAGATGTACCCAGCAACCCTTCTCATTGGGAGGAGTGTGTGTGGTGGGAGGGAGGCAGGGGGTGCTTTGTAATACCCCTGTCACACTACAACGTAATGAGCGAACGTGAGCCTAACGTGGTGATCTTTCGTCATTACGTTGATGTACGTTGGTTACGTTATTATGACGTCATAATGACGTTAGACTGACGTCGAGCTACGTCACATTACGTCGTGTTACGTCGAAGTTTTGGACATGTTCAAAACTTTTGACGTACTTCGAACGTAAGGGTTTACGTTCGCCGTACGTTCTGTACACGTTCGGTGAACGTCAATGACGTTAAACCGACGTTATGAAAACGTTATTAAAACGTTAGTCACTACGTTGAACTACGTTGAACTACGTTGCACTACGTTGACCCACATTAAACCCAGTGGAAATGTCCACGCGGCGTAATGGGAACGTCAGGATAACGTCAGGATAGCGTCAGGATAACGTCAGAATAACGTCAGGACAACGTCAGGAGAACGTACGTTCAACGTAGTTCAACGTTTCGCCATCAGCTAACGTAGCTCTGGCGATGGAATAACGTTCATAACGTTCCGTGAACGTAATGAAGTTGACCTCTCTCGTTGAATGACGGTATCACTACGCTTTACCCACGTTACGCTCTCGTCCACTACGCTGCATCCACGTTCAACTTATACCCAAATTTGCATACTACGCCCAGAAGTTCAACGTTCTTCACGTTCTCCCTACGTTGACGTCGTTACGTCGTAGTGTGACAGGGCCATAAGAAGCGTGTAGGTGGGAGAAGTATAATAGTAATAATATGTAGTTTGTCTGTGGAATCTTGTCAGCGGTCACTCCAACATAGTGAACACCTAAAGCCACATTCACAAAGAAAGGCGAATATTTGGTGAAGAAATGTGGCGAGTTTGAGGTCAAGAAATCGTCTTGGTTTTTGGGGGGAGGTTTCATATATTATATATATATATTTTAAGATATATATCTATATATATATAGGCATATATACTTGTATATACTTATATATATCTATATATACTTATATATGTCTACAATAAAACCATAAACTATTTACACATATTTAATGAATTAGTTAAAACAATGTCATCAGGGGGACTGTACAACCCATTAAAATCATATGCATCATCACAAATAAATTATGCTTCCAAATAAAACTTTCAACGTATTACAACTTGCCCTGTTCGTACAGTTTGCGGAGCAGTCGCCTCTGGTGTAGATCCTACTAAATACTGTTCGCTACTAACCCCATCTCCACCTGTTCAAATATTACGTGAGGCTATTTTGTCAAAATTAGACCTCTCCTTTGTAACGCTCCCTAACGCTAGACCATACACTCCACATAATGCTTGGACATACACCCGTTACCCCGCTAAATGTCACAGATTTGAATTGCCCCCTTACTGCAGCTAAATCATACTGCAATCGAAGCAGTGCATCCTGGGTTGTTGTTGAAGATTTATACTGCCTATGATGGATAAGCCTGAATAGGCTTGTTTTCACCATTAGACAGTTTGTCGATAGAAAGCCCGAGCCTACACTTTTACCGACCCAAGGGATTTTTAACCTCCCACACCACATAGACATGGTATGAGAGCAACTGGCCTTTGATGTCGCTGTAAGTTATACACAGCGGTGGAAATCCAAATTGGCAGAGATGGGGGCACGGGGAATCGAACCGCCGACCTTCAGATTAGGAGTCCGACCTAGAAAAAAGTCAGACACTCTAACCACTCCGCCACAGAGAACACCAACAGATGGCTGGTGGGAAACTACGCTTCTTTGATGTGTCCCAAATGGGTTGGAAGACCATAAAGCACCTCACCAGCAGAGGCACGCTTTATTTGCACGATTCTCCAAAAGAGGGTGCCAGCTGGACATGGAATGGTTGCCGCCTACAATCACCCACCCACCCACCCTCAGTGCCCAACAGGGAGCCTATGTACAAAGCTGTCAACCACTAAACCCGTACAACTAAATCATGGAATGACTGACTCAGAAAGAAGGACACAGAACAGCTACAGCATATCAGCCTATCTAAATTAAAAATAACCTCACTAAATCACATTTGACGAAGATTAACATAAAACACAAACCAAAGGGATGCTAAAGCTGAGGCGTTTGTTTGGTTATTTTCTACCATCAGAATGTACATTCCTCTGAGAGCTCCCCCCTCACACACACACCCCCCCCCCCAACTCTCCATATAACATTCTCTAATTAGAAAACTACACAAATTCCATTAACATGTATGCACCACTAGAACCGAGCTTTTGTAATGAAGTCAGCATTGCCCTTATATATATATACACATATTATGTGCATATAACTGTATATGTAGTATATATGTGTATGTGTGTGTGTTATGTACACTATTTGTACATATACATATAAATACTATATCCACATCTAGATAACAACATCCAGCAAGTATAAATAACAAATTAAAGGCATGGCTATGAATGACTCCGGTGTAAGCCGCTGGCAGAGTAGGCACAGGATGTTCACCTCCTCACACTATAAATGCAACAGCCGGGACTGTGCTTCTTCACTGAATGCCCTGCACCTGAGATGGTCAGGTCCATGGCTTTGCAATGCGTTGGTGGCTCTGTAATGTGTCCATATCTCACCAAGTGGCGCGGCATGTGGCAGGCTAACTAAGCGCATATATATTATATATGATTCTTTTTTTTCCCCTCCACAACAAAAAGGCTACCAGTGAATGCACAGACCAGCAAACAATATGAAAGCTAGGTAGACGATCACGGTGCCTTGTGGGCGGAAAGGCGTGGCGGATAACAAGAGGCATTCAAGCGTTAGTATGTGGACAGAATCTCTGATGATTGTTCCACTGATAGACGTCACCAGACCTGCAGCTCTGCCAGACTGCAGCATATCATCATTGTTGATCATGTATGGCTGCTTAACGTAAACTAGTATGCAATGCCGCTTAGCATAAAATAGTCTGCAATGCCAATGTGGTACTGCACAGAGCACAGAGCACTCAAGTCGCAACCCTCACAGGGATGGCTTACTTATAATAATACGGTTTGAGCTAGACAATAGGTTTTTGTTCTGTTGTGATAGTGACCATATGTGTGAGGGTAACTTCTGTGTTAATTTTTTTCCAGGAATGCTGGTGAAATACAATGTACTTGCAAGGATGAAGCTTGTTACATATGGGTTAGTTCTGGTATGGAGAATTTGATGCTTGCTCAGAATGCTGATAGTCTGCATGAAGTTCATGTCTGAGCCGGTCAATAGCTTCACGATAACGCTGTTCAACCTCTGCCTTCATCCTCAACAACCGCTCAAACCCAGACGTCATATTCTTATGACCTTGATGTCCTAGGTGTCCAACTGGAACTATCACCTCTGAATCATCAACACTCAGTAACTTTCGCCAGTATTTCTGCTTAAGCTCTCCTAACAGCTTCACGCGTTCAATCTTGATTGTGTTACGCCGTTCCTGCAGCGTCTTTTCAACATCATGGAGCTCATGGTCAAATGACTCTTTTTGACGCCGGATCTCATCCTCAAGTGAACTCTTGTGATAGATAAACTCCTCTAACCGCTGTTGCTCTCGGATGTGTCGTTCAAGCGCACTGATCTTACTGATCAACTCAAACTCATTTAATTCTTTCTCATGAAGCTTCTGCTTAAGCGCTTCACGTTCCTCGTTAAAGGTTTCTTCCATCATAGTTTTCTCCCGGAGAAAGTCTCTGCGTTTTTGTTGACTCTGTTCGAACTGTTTAAGGTTTGCTTGGAGTTCGCTCTTCTTGGCTTTAATAAGTGATATTTGTTGGTTATAGACAGCTTCAAGGGTGTCCTTCCCATCATCAGTAGAATTAGAACAGAGACGAGCTTCTAGGTGGAACACAAGCTCTTCTTGTTCTGTAAGTCGCTTTTGGAGTTCTTCATTTTCCTTCTTGAGGAGCTCATTCTGTTCTTCTAGGACTGTAAGCTCCTCCTTCATGGCCACATGTTCACCCGGAGAGTATTTGCTTTGCTGTTGAGCACGTTTACACAGAATACTTTCTCTATTGTACATCGACTTAGCTTCTACGATCTCTTGACGAAGTTGGACCATTTCTTTGACAATCCGTGAGGTTTCTCCTACCCGTTGCGTCTCTGAAGTGTCACAGCATTGACTTTCCGAAGCAGGAGGACTGGATGCATCACTACTTGCTGCCAGCATCATGACTGGAGGGCTGCCCTGAATGGCAGGTGTTGATCTCCCGCTGAGCTGCACCTCAAACCGCTTGACTGTCTCACAAATCTTTGTCACCTGGTGATGCTTCTCCTTGTTCAGCTCCAGCTCTAATTTAGTCTCTGCTAGCAGCTGAACCATGGTCTTGTGCTCACGAGACGCATCATGTAAGTGTGCATACTGGTCATCAATCTCCTTCTCCAGGTCACAAACATGGCGTTCGTACAACTTACACTCCTTCCTTAGATGTGACTCTTGAACCTGCAAAAGCTCCTTCTCATTCTGCTCCTGTTTCAATTGACTCTCAAGCTCTGTAATTCTCTCCTGCTTGGCATTCTCTGTGAATAGCTTCTCATGATCCTCCTCACTGTTCGCTTTATGTGCAAGTATTTTCATTTTGTCTGAGGATACTGCAAGCAAATCAGTGTACTTGTTCTTCAGGCTCAATGCTTCTTCCGATGTTTTTCTTTTCATTGACATAACCTTATCAAGTGACAGCTGCAGCTCGTTGAGTCGTTGTTCTAGCACATGCTTCTCCTGATCGTACATCTGATACTGCAATTTCAGTTTCTGCTCCAGCTTTAACTTTTGTTCCTTGAGCCAGGTCAGCTCAGTATATGCAGCATTCACTTCCAAACAGTCAATGCGCTGTGACATCAGATCATTCTCAAGCTGAATGTTTAAGGCATGAAGTCTACTATTCTCTTCAAACAGTTCAAGCACACTGGCATCTGAAACCTCAATGGTTAGCTCCCCTTCTAGGTCTAAATGGTTTCCATGCATTGGGCTAACTCGCTGCCAGATCTTCTCATGTTCCTTTAGAAGTGCCATGTACTTATCCTGGAGTGCATGATACTCGCCTTTCCATGCTTTATCCTGCAATCTGGCTAATTCTGGATCAGTGTTTCGTCGTTGCCTTTGCAAGGTCTGCAACGACTCTTCCTGGGTAGCAGTGCAAGGCAAGCTAACTTGCGGTGAGCACTGCATGATTTCCGCTGTTTGTTTGGTTTGATGTTCCTCCTTAACAATAACAGTACTCACAGTAAGAAGGTCATCCTCCATCTCCACGACATACTTCTTAAGGCTTTGCTCACTTGTCGGTGTAATTGAATTTGGCTGGTTACGCTGCAGTCGAAGAAGCTCTTCCTCTACAATACGACAACGCTCAACAGTCTCCTGCAGCTTCATTTCAGTTTCATAGTTTCGGGTATGGAGCTCCTCATTTTGCGAACGCAGTACATTTAAATCATCTTCTAGTTGGGAACAATCTTGGTTGTAGGAGGTTGTACTCTCATTATAGGATGTCTGCAGGGACTGATATTTGATAGAGATGCGACTCATCTGCTGGTCATGCGCCACTTTGATGTTGGCAAGCTCCTCTATGAGCGATGCAAGTGACGTGTTCTGTCTCTGTAGCTTAGCGATCAGAACCCCACTAGCAGCACCTACTTCTGAGCACTCACTGCCACTATCAGACACAGATGGTGAACGACATGGTGAGTGACAGAGCGGTGATATGGGTGACATAGGTGGTAGGTCATCGCCCAGAAGTGACTCTAGTTGGTGAACAGTTTGGAAACGCTCATCAACCTCAGCACCTATGGCACGTCGCAAAACTCTGTTATCCTCCCGCTGGACAATGTACTTTGCCTTTGCCTCTTCCAGTTGATGGCTAAGACGATCCCGCTCCGTCTTTATCTGATTTCGCTCTTGGGTCACCTGCTCAAATTGCACACGGAACCTAGACATGAGTTTTCCACTCTCCACATTTTCAGTCAAATATGATTTTCTAAATTCAACCAGTTCAGTTTCTGTAACACCAAACTTGTTTCTCATTTGCCTATATTCATTTTCAATTGCCTCTTTGTCTTTGTTCAGCTCCTCAAAGCTTACAAGCAGCTCTTTATACACTCTTTTGGCATTGACAAGTTCAGTATTACAGTTTTCTACTTCCAAGTTCTTTTCAGTAAATCTTTCTTGGAGTTCCTCTAAATCCTTTAGGAGACCAGTGATGGTTTGTTGCAGGGTTTCCAGTTTGACATTCAGCTTTTCCTTGCCAATTTGAGCTTCACGGCGGACTCGGTCCAGCTCCTGAGACGTCTCTATTAACTTCTGTCGTAGCTCCTCCTCAGCCGAGGCCAAATTGTTCCTAACAGAAGTTTCGGTTTCTAGTTTCTCACTAATGAAGCGAAGCTCCTCCTTGAGAGTAACTGTCTCTTTGTGCATGGTGGATTCTGTTTCTTTAAGATTCATCTCTAATGTCTCACACCATGCATGTGAGTCGTTGAGTTCATGGGATAAATTATTTTTCTCCATCTTTATCTCTTCAAGCATATCTGCTATTTTATCATATTCTACCTTTAGACTATCGTATTTTTGCATTGAGAAATCATTCTCTTCATCCACAGCAATCTTTTCTTCTTCATGATATTTCTCCAGGCTTTCATAGCTTACTTTTAATTCCTTTAGTTGCTTGTCTACATCCTCTTTAGCCTTCTCCACAACTGTTAGTCTATTCTGGTAATCTTTAATCTCACGGCATAAATTATGTTTGTCTTCTTGCAATATTGCACATTGTTGCTGGCTAGAAGTTTTACCGCGCTCATTGTCTTCTCTCATACCAATAATTTCCCTTTTTAGTTCTTCATTGTCTTGTTTTGCAGACTCTAGCTTATTTCTGACTTCATTTGAATCTTTCCTGGATTTATCCTTAGCATTATCATACTCACGCTGCAGTGTTTCAAACTCATTTCTCATCTCCTCATATCCAGCCTGAAGCTGCTGATAATCTTTCTCTGCATGCTCCTTTGTGCTAATTAGTTGTGTCTCTAAAAAGTCTCTCTCCTCAACAACCTCCTCATAGCGAGCTTGCATACTATATAGCTCTTTCTCCAATCGATCTCTCCAATTCTTATACTCATCTTCAATCTCTTCTTTCTGGATCTGCACTTGTCTGTATTTATCCTTCATCTCAACTAGCTCGTGCTCTGCCTGCATTAGATCACGGTCCACTTTCTCCACTAGGATCTGGTTACTCATAACAAGCTTTTCGTTTTGCACCTTAAGCTCCTCAAATTCCATCATCGGTGGACTGACTCCATCATTGATGCGGTCACTCAAACCCTGGTTCTCTTTCAGTAGTATATCCTTCTCCTTTACGAGGGCCTCAATGCGCGCCATTAGATCCTGCAGCTGTTCTGAGAAATTGCTTTGCGACTTCAAGCTGCCTCTCATCTCCTCCAACTCCTGCAGTAAAGCCTTATTGTCAGCTTGAATCTTGAGTATTTCCCTTGTTCGGTCAGCAGCTACAAGTTGCTTTTTTAGGCTATCAATGTCAAGCAGCAATGCCTTGTTCTTGGCAGTGAATTCTTTCATCTTTTGTTTCAGTTGTGTTAAGCCCACCTTTTCGTCTGTGACAAATGATTCTTTAGTGGCGTGTAGGTGAGCCTGCGAAGTCTTCTTCACCTTCGTTGGTGGTTCTCGGACTAACTTCATGGGGCTGTCCGCTTTGCAGTGATCCTTACCGGATGTGGATGCTGTGGGACTTACTCTTCCCTTTTTAGCTAGGTCTGGTACAGGGCTTACTGACTTCTTACCTTTCTTTGTTATACCTTTCCCATCTCGTTTATCAACTAAATTTTTAGATTTCTTTTCTCCTGTAGCTTCTGCTAATTGTTTACTCCCATCTTCCCATTGCCGAGCCACCTGTTGAACAACTCTGTCCTTAATCTCCCGCTCAACCATAGCCTGCTCTTGCCTCAATGTTTCAAGCAATGACCTCAAAACTTGCAACTCCTGCTCCAACCGCACTTTATCCCCACAGAGCTCCTCATTCTCTATAGACAACTTATCTTCATGTTCCTTCACCTTGGCATAAAGATCTTTAATTTTAGCGACCTCATTCTCCAGCTTAGTCCTATCGCTTTGTAGATGTTCAAGCTCACTCTCTAAATTACCTCTCAAAACTTGTTCCTGCCAAGCTGACTTTGCACTGCCTGATTCTCGCTGAGCTTCTAAGGTTGAGTTTTCCTGCAATAGCAGTTCATTCTCCCTCTTCATATTCACTAACTCTCGCTTCAGCTGGCCAACCTCTGCGTTACCTATACTGACTCCTTTGTTATCTTCTGACATTAACAGTTTGCTTCTTCCCTCATCTAGTTTAACTTGCTGTAACAACTGCTCAAGTTCACCCATATGACACATCATCACATCCCCCTTTTCCTGGCTTGCCTTTAATTCAACCAGTAACCGCTCATTATACTCCTCTATAGCCTCACACTTCTGGTGAATCTCTACATAATCTTTACCGAGTTGTTCCCTTACATTCTGCTCCCCAAAATTGACCACCATTAATTCCAGCTGCAGCTTGAACTCTTCTTCAACTGACATCAATGGTAGAGCACTTTCAGCATCTCTTGGTGACGAAGACCACACTAGCTGTGTCTCCACATGAGGAGAATCGCAGATAAATCCCCCATCTCTTTTATCACCTACTGAATGGTGTTCTACCTCCGGCTCATAACCTTCTTCGGTTATGGAGGCTTCGCCTTGACAAGCAGCATGCCTTCGCATTCTCAATATACGCCTCCACTCAGCCTGAAGCTGACCACTTCCCAGTCCAGACTGAGGTAGGTCTGTGTTCATACTGCAGCTCTCCTGGTTCAAGAGAGACTTCTCTAACTCAACATTAACCATTAAATCAGGAACTTCAACATCAACACTGCCCAAACTTACCGTGTGCTTTGGTTTGTCTTTTTGTAACAGTTCAGCAGCACTGGCAGCTGTGGTTATCAACTCAGTGGTTTTTCGCCCAGAATGGATGTTGCTTTCGCTCTGAACAGCTCTGTGAATAAGGGAACGGGGTTCCCTTTTAATGAGCCGATAGTCATTGTCAGCACTGTCCTTTTCATCGAGAAGTTGTTGAAGATGTACGTTGTCAGCCTTGACTTCCTCGTATTGATTTTGCATTGCTCTGAGTTGCATCTGAAGCTCAGGTCCATCTGCCATATTCACCGCGGATCTGTCACCATTATGATGGGGCTGAGCACCGTCAGTTCCCAGGGCCTACAAATCAGCAAACATTTAGCTTCAGACATCAAGGCTACTGGGAAACCCTCAGTTATATCTTATTAGATTATTTTCTTTCTGTCCTAATAATCACGAAGGTGTAACATGTAACTTCACTGAGTACTACTTGATTATAACCGAGTTCTTAATAGGAGCAGTAACATGACCAACACAAATGTACTTAATCAGAATTATCATTATTAAATATGACCAGTGATAGAAATAAGCAAAATTGTTCACTTGTCCGTCTGAATTTTCCCTTGTCCATAGTATTTACCTTATACAGTATAACCACGTTAAACCGAACTTGAGGGGACCCGAAAAATTTGTTTGGATTAACCGATCATTGGTTTAACCGAGCTTTGGTTTTGTCTTTGACTTGGCTTTGGCAAAAATGCAGGTGCATTATAAATGCAATACACAATACATGTGGACATTTCGATTATTGTCTCTGACCTTATAACCACATGAAAGTTTGGTTTAACCATATCAGAAGTGGCCTGGGGCCCAACAATTTTGTTTGGATTAACCGATAGTTTGGATTAACCGACTTTGGTTTAACCAACTTTTTTATATGATAAATGGTAGTATTTTGCCGGGCTGCCGAAAAAAGTTTGGATTAACCGCTCGTTTGGTTTAACCGAGCTTGATTTAATGGGGTTGTACTGTATACATATATACAGATATATACATACATATATCTTGGCTAACAATTTATACTTCTTTTTTATATATATATATTTATGCCGTGATAGAAATAAGCCAAATTTGTCACTTGTCTACCGGACAAGTGTAATATAATTTTCACTTGTCCGTCTGCATTTTCACTTGTCCCGGACAAGCGGACAAGCTCTTATTTTGAACGCTGATGATTATTCATGGTTGGTACTCTGCAAGTTACTTAGGGCCCAACAATGACAGCTCCTAGTCAAACTGTGACTATTAGCGTCATTCAGCACAAATACCCTTCTCAGTTGTTAGAGCTATTCTTAATAGATTAACGTGCATTGCTACGGTTAACATTTATAGAATTTCAATTATATATTTTAACATAGAGAATAATCAAGTAAAAAATGCAACTTAACATTAGTTAACCAGATCTATTAAGTTGCATAATCTGATAAATACATGGAATTCTCAAAAGCTAAACACTTAGATTTGATCCAACATATATCTAGTGTACTCACAAACAATCATAAAATAAGGAAATCATTAGTTTGAGTGGTGCTAACTATTATGCTGCTATGCTCGAATATATGTCAATAAAATATGTCCAGTATTTCTGTGTATCCGCCAACATCAATTGTTATTTTTCACTTAAAATATCTCCCAGGTTAAATCTTTAAAATAAAAGTTACTTCAAATTAAAGTAGATTACAACGACTAACCCAATATATTTATTATTTAAATGTGACAGAAACTCAAAACGATCGGACTATGATCCATTTGATCCCTATATTTGTCAATTTGGCAGTATTGCGCGCTGACAGTAAAAATCAGGGATGGAAGTGATCTCCGGGGAAAAAGCGGAAATGCGGATATTCTCCCATAGGTTTTGCATTGTCAGGGAATCGCGGAATATTTCCGGAAGTCCGGTTTCATAAATATTGGTATACGCTGATAGTGCTGCGCTGTTTGAAGCATGTATTATAGTGCAGCGGCATTTAAAGCATGTGTTAGTAGTATACGCTGATAGTGCTGCACTGTTTGAAGCATGTATTATAGTGCAGCGGCATTTAAAGCATGTGTTAGTAGTATACGCTGATAGTGCTGCACTGTTTGAAGCATGTATTATAGTGCAGCGGCATTTAAAGCATGTGTTAGTAGTATACGCTGATAGTGCTGCGCTGTTTGAAGCATGTATTATAGTGCAGCGGCATTTAAAGCATGTGTTAGTAGTATACGCTGATAGTGCTGCACTGTTTGAAGCATGTATTATAGTGCAGCGGCATTTAAAGCATGTGTTAGTAGTATACGCTGATAGTGCTGCGCTGTTTGAAGCATGTATTATAGTGCAGCGGCATTTAAAGCATGTGTTAGTAGTATACGCTGATAGTGCTGCGCTGTTTGAAGCATGTATTAGTAGTACAGGCTGATAGTGATGCGGCGTCTGCACCACATATTAGTATACGCTGATAGTGCTGCGGGATTGAAAAATCCCGGAAATCCGCGAAATCACGGAGATTTTTCAACCCTGAAAAATGCTGTCAGGTAAGCTCTACGTATTAAATTACATACATACAATTATACATACACTTATAATATATATGCACACAGAACACACACGTCAACACACATATACATACGCTTCCAATATTTCTTTCTCGTCACCCATCAAACAATTACATTGTATGGAAAAACACAGAACAAGAAGCACGATTGATAGGTTCTAACCCTGTACAGCCTACCCAAATATGGTTAAACTATGCCATTCCCCAAGACCTGCTGACCATGCTTGTAATTAAATGGGTTGGTCACAACACTACTTATACTATACCTGTTTCATGCATGCATTTTCCTCTTCTAAGGCATGCGCCTCCGACTGGAGTCCCATCAGCTCATCGAGCGCTTTACTATTCATGCGATCCAACTCTTTCTGCAGCTCACCCAGCTCCCTTAATGCAGCTTCATACCGAACACGGAGCGCCTCAACATCTTCGGGTATGGTCAGATCTAGATCGGAGATGGTAGACGTGTTCTCCATGGAACGCTCTCTGTGGCCGGCCCCAGTGACACCGGTTGGAGTGTCGTCAGCGGCTCTTTGTGCCTGGCTAGCAACCACAACATCCAGCGGGGTGGAGTGTGCCATTGGAGGTTCGCGAAGTCGATGTCGTAAGCTGTCCATTAGGCGAGACTTGACACTGCCTAGTTCATACCTGAGTCCGTCCACTTCCGACTTAAGGCTATCATTTTCGGACACCATCGATAAGTACTGCGACTTCAAACCATCCAGTTCTTCCTGCAGGCTCTGGTCGGTCATCTCAATCGAGTCATCCTGCACTTCAGACTCACGCCGCTGCTTGCGCCCTTTCCCGTGGCTGCCTCGTTCTTGCTTGCGCTTCTTCCCTTTCCCCGCCCCTGTTCCAGTTAGCACCGCGTCTTGCCTTAGCTTGCCTTCAGCCTGCTCCAACTTGGCTTTCAAAGCCTCCGTCTCCTTTCCGGCTTTCTCACACTTGCATTTTAATGCCTCCATTTCCTTCGATGTACCAGCCAGCTTGGACTTGATTTTCAGGTACTCGCGCTTAGATTTGTCTTTATCTTTCTCAAGCAGCGCTTTCAGGTCTCCATGGTCCTTTACGAGAGTATTATAATTACTGTGAAGTCCAGCATGCTGCGCCTGGAGCTCACTGAAATCCCGTTCTGCGTTTTCTCGAACAGTGTTGAGTTTTACGTGCAATGTTTCCTTCTCCTTTACAACTTGGTCGAACCTCACCTTTTGAAGACATACATAAATCAAGTCAAATCCCCAGCATTGATTAAATCAATATTTTATCTTCACTGTTGGCACTGATACATTTTCAGAGGTTCCAAGTAGCCCTTCCTGGGGTGTAGAAATCAAGACTTTTTTTCCTCTACGGGATTATCTCTGCCTCTGCTGCTTTAGTGTCCTAATTTAAATCACTATTTCACAAGGTCTTTTAGTTTAGTTGGGCATTTTTTTACCGATTTGAAAATATTTTAACTTAGTTTTCTGCAAATTGGTAAACGAAAGCCACTGTTCAGTGACTTAAAGCACGAACATTACTCCAAAATTTAATTCTGCATATTCAATATTAGAACCTGAATATTACATCTATTCACATATCACACACATTACTGTACCACCCCAAGATCACTTACTCCCTAAAAGAAATATCACTCTACAAACCACAACAGAATGCCCCCAATATCTATGAAAATATCGTTCAATTAATGGGCTTAACAAATGTACTTTAATGATTGATTGATTGATTGATTGTAGCTTTACGCCATGTCGGTAGCAAAGGTTATGTGCACAGTGAGAAGTGTTCAAACGTTATCGTCATTATTATTCAACCATTACTTTTACACAGAATGTATATGCTTACAATCAATTATAAATTGTGTCATATGACACTAAATGAACAATGTAAAAGCCCAATCACAAGCAAAAACAAATAAAATTCTAGGTAAAATTCAATGGTATCATTTCTCTTCTTTTAATTTAATCTACTTTAATCAATTATGAGGTTGTACAAAACTGCTAATAGTTAGATCTTACCCCAGGCAAACACCTTTGTCACCAGCCAGGCAAACACCTTTACAGCACCCACGCAAACACCTTTGTCACTACCTAACCAGACATTTGACAGCACCCAGGCAAACACCTTTGTCACTACCTAACCAGTCATTTGACAGCACCCAGGCAAACACCTTTGTTACTACCTAACCAGACATTTGACAGCACCCAGGCAAAAACCTTTGTCACTACCTAACCAGACATTTGACAGCACCCAGGCAAACACCTTTGTTACTATCTATCCAGTCATTTGACAGCACCCAGGCAAACACCTTTGTTACTACCTAACCAGACATTTGACAGCACCCAGGCAAACACCTTTGTTACTACCTAACCAGTCATTTGACAGCACCCAGGCAAACACCTTTGTTACTACCTAACCAGTCATTTGACAGCACCCAGGCAAACACCTTTGTTACTATCTATCCAGTCATTTGACAGCACCCAGGCAAACACCTTTGTTACTACCTAACCAGACATTTGACAACACCCAGGCAAACACCTTTGTTACTACCTAACCAGACATTTGACAACACCCAGGCAAACACCTTTGTTACTACCTAACCAGACATTTGACAGCACCCAGGCAAACACCTTTGTTACTACCTGACCAGTCATTTGACAGCACCCAGGCAAACACCTTTGTTACTATCTATCCAGTCATTTGACAGCACCCAGGCAAACACCTTTGTTACTACCTAACCAGACATTTGACAACACCCAGGCAAACACCTTTGTTACTACCTAACCAGACATTTGACAGCACCCAGGCAAACACCTTTGTTACTACCTGACCAGACATTTGACAGCACCCAGGCAAACACCCTTTGTTACTACCTAACCAGACATTTGACAGCACCCATGCAAACACCTTTGTTACTACCTAACCAGTCATTTGACAGCACCCAGACAAAAACCTTTGTTACTACCTAACATTTGGATTTCAGGAAAAAACAACAATGGTGAATGGCGATTTCAGACTAAATTAGATCAGTTGGGACAGTTTAATGGAGTTCAAGGCTTTTCAAGACTAATTACCCAAAATAGTTTAAATTCAAGGCTTCTCAAGGCCTTGAAATGGGACAAATGAAGTTCAAGACTTTTCAAGACTTTCCAGGCCCCGTACGGACCCTGCCTTTGCCAGCATCGAGGAGCTGGTGTTTCGGCCATGAATGTTCAAAGGTACTTAGATAGTTTTGTAGTAAATTATGCGCTCGCACCTCATAACGCACTCTTACCTGCAGCTCCTCCAGACCCTTCTGGATGGAGTCATTGATTGGGAGGCCGAGTTCCTCCAACTGCGCACGTAGGATGGCGTATTCGCGCAGGATGGCATCATACTTGTGCTTCCAGCATCCGTCTCGCTCCGTTGACCCATGGCGAGTGTAGGCTTCCAGCTTGGCTCGCAGCGCTTCGTTCTCCTTCCGCACCATCTCGTACCTATTTTTACAGGCGAAGATAATCTTAATGAGAAATAGTTCTGACAAATCTACTGGACACCTAACATTTGGACTACATACTTGTTGACTGAAAAACAACTTACTGACACTGAAAAATAAATCAAATTCACGCAAGTATTTTATAGGTTCACCCAATTTATTTTAAAATAGTACAAACACATAAACTACATAATTCAAATTCAGTGAGAAAGAGGTTCCCTCCCTTCTCACCCCAAATGGGCCATCTATAAAACCACTTCATTTCAGTGAGATAACCTTCCTCCCCACCCCGAATGGGCCATCTATAAAACTATTCCATTTCAGTGAGTTAACCCCCTCCTTCCCCACCCCAAATGGGCCATCCATAAAACTACTCCATTTCAGTGAGATAACCCCCTCCCCACCCCAAATGGGCCATCCATAAAACTACTCCATTTCAGTGAGAGATAACACCCCCCCCTCCACATCCCAAATGGGCCATCCATAAAACTACTCCATTTCAGTGAGAGATTACCCCCCTCTCCCCACCCCAAATGGGCCATCAATAAAACTCATCCATTTCAGTGAGATAACCCCCCCCCATCCCATCCCAAATGGGCCATCCATAAAACTACTCCATTTCAGTGAGATAACCCCCTCCACATCCCAAATGGGCCATCCATAAAACTACTCCATTTCAGTGAGAGATTACCCCCCTCTCCCCACCCCAAATGGGCCATCAATAAAACTCATCCATTTCAGTGAGGTTCAGGTGACGGAGTGTATCTCACGGGGTTCACACCCATTTTTACATCAAATTCCAGGACTTTCATGGACCTTTCAGTACACAATTCCAGGATGTTTTTAAAGATGTTTATTAAATAAAAAGTACCCCGAATCACGGCCGTATTCAGAGTTGATTCACTGTGTACAATGTGAAGTTTAAATAAGCATAAACAATAACAATGAACATTACCATATGTATTGTCTTAATACAAAAATCAAAGCGCAGGAAAACAAACCCACAAAAATCACTTCTAATACAAAACATCACTGATTCAAGTTTTGGCACATATAATCTTAAGAAATCAGGATTTTCCAGGATTTTCCAGGATCTTCAGACAAATTCCAGGACTTTCCAGGTTTTCAAGGACCCTTACAAACCCTGTCTCAGCCAATTGCTTTGTTCCAAACATAACATCTCATCAACCCATCTGCGCCTCGCCTACCTCGATGTGAGATCAAGGTTCTCCTCTTCAGCGACACTCTCGGTGGGCAGCCCATAGCTGCCCAGCTTTGCCCGGAGGACTTCGTTCTCGGAAGCCATTGTGGCATAGCGCATCTGCAGGCGCTCGGTCTGGTGGCGGTCTGGTGCATCTGCAAAGGGTGCAACGAGTCAGCGTAGATTGAAATCAGGTTTGCATCGTTAATGGTATGAACAGATTTTTTGTTGTTGGTACATTAGTTGTTTAAGCAGGGGAAATTTCAGTCACAGACGACTGGTCTTCCTCATTGCACTGCTCCTTGCCCTATCCGAGCGACTGGCTAAGAAGCAACAAGTATCAATTTTTAAGTCATTGGTTTGACTCAACCAGGATTCGAACCCATGATCTACCAACACGGGAGATGGGCGCTCTAACTCATTCGGCCATCCCGTCTGGTTGACGGGATTAAACTTAATCAAATTCAAATTAAGGGCTACACGACAATCCTAGTCCACTGTACCCGATGGACCCCGCACTGTACCCGATGGACCCCCACTGTCCCCGATGGACCCCCACTGTCTTCGATGGACCCCCACTGTCCCCGATGGACCCCCACTGTACCCGATGGACCCCCCCACTGTACCCAATGGACCCCCCCACTGTACCCGATGGACCCCCCCTTACCATGACCCCCCTGACCCGATGGACCCCCCACTGTACCCGATGGACCCCCCCACTGTACCGAATGGACCCCCCCCACTGTACCCGATGGACCCCCCCACTGTACCCGATGGACCCTCACTGAAGCGTGAACTAGCTTGATTTGCCACACAACCACCATTACACCATCATCAATGAATCCCAAATGCTCTAATATTTAAATCTGTGCACAAATAGTAAATCAACATGCATGCGAGTGGACCAAGGGGACGAGCTTTGCGGACCTTTCGTTGACATTCCACTTACTGCGGCTGATGGCGTCGAGCTGATCAGACGTGGCGTACCCCTGCACCTGCGCCTGCGCAAGTAAGCCCTCATTCTCAGTGATGAGTGCGATGTACTTGGCCTGCAGCTCGCTCAGCTCCTCCTGCGCGCTCAGACTCTGCTCCTCCAGGGCATGGTGCAGTCCCGCATTCTCCTCCCACAGCCTGCGCGCCTCCTCCTGCGCAACGCGTCAGTGAGTGGAAAGTTTAATGAAGGTGAGTTTTATGTCCTGGCAACATCTAAGGTCATATCAGGACAGGTACCGACTTGTGACGGTGTGCACGCATGGCTACTTTAGAGTGCCTCCCCCATGGGTGATCAGAGCACTTGCACCATGACCCAATATCCCGTCACATTATCCTGACACTGACCTAACCAGTAATTGTTCTATCTATCCTATTAATGCCGATCGCCAGACTAGGAAGCGACAAGTATCAATTTTTGTAAGTCATTGGTTTGACTTGACCGGGAATTGAACTCCCGATCTCCCGCACTGAAGGTCTGCGCTCTACTGATTCGGCCACCGCACCCGGTAAAGCTTAATTAAATGCCTAAATAGTGTTCTCTATTGGATACGAGTCCCTCGGGTCTCCGGAATATTGATCAAGCTCAGCTACCCGTCAGTTTATATCCATCCTTAGTGCCTCGGACCCCAAACCCCATATGTGATAATATCCGCTTAATATCATAGTATTTAATTGTGATTGGGACTTTAGCGACGGGTACCGACTTGTGACACTGCACACTCATGGTGACTTTATAGTACTGCCCCACTGGGAGACCAGGCCACCAGCACCATGATCAGGCCGCCAGCACCAGCACCACTCAGTCAAATTATCCTGACACTGGGCCAACCAGTCTTTCCCTATCCTAATAATGTCGAGCGCCGGGCTAGGAAGCGACAAGTATAAATCTTTAAATCATTGGTTTGACTTGAAAAGGGTTTGAACCCAGTATGGTCACAAGCCGTTACCACCTTATATGGCCCCAATATACAAACAATATACGCATCCCTGGTATTCCTGGCACTTACCTGGAGGACGACGGTGTTTACTGCGCCGACGTCGGTTGGCTCGACAGATCCCTCGAGGCTGTCAGGAATGCTGGGGGAGGACTTGGCACGCTCAGCTGTTTGGGGCCCGGTGCGCTCACTCTTCATTCGCTGGTTCTCGCTGAGCAGCTCTGCATACTGCTCCACAAGCTGGTCATACTGCACCTGCAGGGTCAGGAACAAGGTGCACCACTATAGGAGGCTATGGAAGCTTAGTTAGAGACGCGAAAGTTACCTGAGAACTACATGTACACAACCTTCTTTTTTTTTGGTGGGGTCTTTATGCTGTCCATAACATGTAAGCCCGGAAGTTCAGGCTTACTTTCAATGCTGGACAGTTTTCTGCTTTTTTTTCTTATAGTTGGTGTTTATGGTTAGTAAATCTATGTTAGTTTTTTTTTGTTTTTTCTTGACAATTGTTTCCTTCTACTCTTATCCCGAGACTAGCCTACTCTATTTACATATAATAGGCGTGTACGCAATAGATGGTTGGTATGTGTTTGGTGTGTGGTTTTGTTGATATCTGCTTAGTTATTTTGCCTAGGCACCTCCCGAGAGCTGTACAGCTGGTGGGCCGTGACATATCAAATGCCCCGCTTGGTCACACACAGTTCAGGGGTGGTTTCCTGGTTTTACCTTGCACAGATATCTTTTGTATGTTTTTAGGTCAGGAATTTGTCTTTCCTTTACCATTTGGGCAGCCATTTCTATTGTACTTCTTTCATGTGCGTTGATGTGGCTTCTGGTTTGCATTAGTATTGGTGCATTGTTTGCTCTGGTGTTCCTTTGTGATTGGGTTAGGTACCTTTTTTCTTATGCCCAAATGCCAGTGTTTTAGGTGTATTACTCTCCTGTTGTCTGTCTAATAATTTAACTTTGTTTTTTTTGTGGATGTTGTAGGTTGGGTGTAGTTTGTGCACCATAAGGCAGGTCTTTAGGGGTCTGTTTTGTAGTATTTGCAGTTTTTTTTAGCAGTTCCTGTTTGGCACCCATGTAGATGACATCCCCGTAGTCGAAGTAGGGAGCACTATTCCCTTGAAGACTTTTATTGACATTTCTTGGGTCATGTAGTTTCTTAGCTTTGCAAATAACCATAGTTGTGGTTTATTTTTTGGATGATTTTTGTTATACATAGGTGGTAGTTTAGCTGGCTGTCCAGCTCTAGGCCTAGGTATTTATAGTGGCTTACTTTTTCTAGTGTTTGGTTCCCTAGCGTGCAGTGCAGGTTACTTTCTGGCATTATTCTATGCGAGAACAGGATCTTCATATTTTCTTGGCCATTGCCTTTAACGTTTATGCATTCTCTGACTTGTCTATCAGCCTCATTAGGTCATGTTTTTCATGAAATTTGTCCATGATAGAGCAGTAGTATAGGTTCGGCCGATGTGTATTTCTTTCCATCTTTGCCTGTGATTTTGCATCCGTATAGGTTGCTGAAGGGGGGTTGTGCCCTTGGAAGGATACTCCCCAGGCATGTTCCCTGGTTGCTGCTTTTTCCGGGGTGATTTCTTCTATTTCTATTTTTTCTAACTTGTTGGGCATGTACATCTTTCTGTTTATCTCGATATTGCGCCCTCTCATCTTGACCGTTTCTATTTTCTCGGTTTTGCTTTTGTTTTCAATGTCCAGTGTATACATTTGCTGTTGTGTCTTTTCACTCAGTATTTCTGCTTCTGTCCTGATTGGCCTGATTGACACTTTGTTATAGTCTTTCTTGGTTTGCAGAGTTTTCTTTTTTTGGAAGAGTTCTTTTCTCTGCGATTCTTTTTCTAGTTGGAGTCTGATGCTCCTTGGCCTATTTAGGTTTCTTTCGTTGTTCTGTGTGCATGCCTCTTCAGGCTTCTCATTTTGGTTTTTGCCTTCTGTCTGCTCCATGTCTGCCTCACTATTTTTCTGTGTTTTGTCATTTTGTTTTAGTTTTTTCCCTAGAGGGTAGCCTAGGAAAAAATTAAGAGTTCCATCCAAAGTCGCAGTCCTCTTCGCTCAGCATGTCTGTGATTGTTTTCTCCATGTTTTCATCCTCTTTTTCAGGTATACCGTGCATAACAACGCTGAGCTTTCTGTTTTTGTGTTTTTGTGTTGGTTTTGGTTTTTGGGCCGGGTCAGTGGGCATTTTATTTATTTCAGTGGGTGTTTTCCTTGCATTGTTGGTGGTTTTGTTGGCATTGGTGTTGTTTTCATTTGTTTTGAGTTTTTCATACTCTGCTTTGTACCATGAGCACTCTATTTGTAGTGTTATATGCCATTTGGAGTTCCTGTAGCCTGCTCTCATATTTATTGTCATCATCATTGCCGTTTGTTTTCATTTTGTTCTTTCCGTTTCCATTTCCGGTTGCGTCCATGTCTTTTCCCGTGTTATTCTCATATGAGTTCCTCTTTTACTGTCTGGATTACCAGTTTCACTATATGCTCCTTGCTTAGCTGCTGACTTACGTTCATAGCTGTTTTTGCGACGTATTCAGGGTTTTGGTCATTTCCCACCACTTTTTAACGGCTGTTTCCGCCTGCTTTGATTTTCCCTCCTTTTTGTGTAGATTTCCTCCTATGCGGTGCATTTACATCCCTTGAAATGTATCCTACCGTATCCCGGGGTGTTTATGCATGGAAATCTGTGTGGTATTGGGTGTTGTGCACTGTTTACAGGATACAAATTCTTGGTAGGAGCCTCCTCCTGGCCGTTTCCCGCCGTTTTTAACGGTCTCCATGTTGTTTTGTTTTTGTTTTAGTTTTTTCCCGTTTATTCCTCCAACTTATATCCTCTGTATCCGTGTGTTCTTATGTGTGTATCCGCACACTTTGGTGGTTGTAGCAATATTTAGGACATTGATACTCGTGATACACCCGATAGCGACGTTACGACACGTCTGGTCTGGTCGCCATTTTGAACTATAGGAGGTTACGGAAGGAGCTTAGTTAGGGATCCTAAAATACCTCAGAACTAAATGCACACAACTATAGGTTATGGAGGGAGTGATCAAGGGAGCGAGGGAAGGAAGGACGGAAGGAAGGAAGGAAGGAAGGAAGGAAGGAAGGAAGGAAGGAAGGAAGGAGGAGGAAGGGAGGGAGGGAGGGAGGGAGGGAGGGAGTGAGGGAGGGAGGGAGGAGGGAGGGAGGGAGGGAGGTGGAGGGAGGGAGGGAGGGAGGGAGGGAGGGAGGGAGGGAGGGAGGGAGGGAGGGAGGGAGGGAGGGAGGGAGGGAGGGAGGGAGGGAGGGAGGGAGGGAGGGAGGGAGGGAGGGAGGGAGGGCTGCATGCATGCAGACAGACAAACAGACAGACAGACAGACAGGCAGGAAGTCTTGAAGTATATACAAAAATTGAATTCATAAGTATATAACAAAAATGAATTAACAAAAATTAAAGAGGAAAAAAGAAGAAAAAGAGAGCAATCGGGAATCTGCGGAAGAAACCCTAATCATCCTACATGCGTTTTACACAGAGCAGGGTTACCTTGTTGTCCACGGTGCCCTGAGGCTGGACCGCCATGTGGAACTGCAGCGACTCTTCGGGTAGCGGGTGCCAGTCGGGTTCGCTGTGGATGATGGTGACGGGCTGCTGCCTCAGTGCTGCCACCTGCTGCAGCAGTTGCAGCTTCTCGCCCACCAGCGAGTCCTTCTGCGCACATATCTCCCTCAGCTCCACCTGCAGCTCCTCCTGCTGTGCATGCGCGGCATCCATCTGGTGCAGCAGCGCTTTGTGATTGTCAGTTAGGTCCTGGAGAGGCGAACGGGGATTTCAGCATGAAACTATTTCAGCATGAATATATTCGAAACTTCCAATTCTCAATACTGTAACTTATATTCTTTTACTTAACGTCAACAATTTTACAATGCAAATAGCATGCATGATCGTTTCCGTAACATAAAATAAGAAGGCCTTCTTCAGGACAGCAGGACTATACCACCTCATATAGCATATTAAACTAATTTTCCCTGATTCAAGAAGAACAATATCTTCCACGTTTATCTGGAATTTTACCTTCCCTGGCGGCAATTTTTTGTAATTGTGGGCTTTTAACTTCAAAAGTGTCTTTCGACACATAATTAATCATGTGCTTTTACATTCTGTGTAAAAGTGATGGCCGAATACAACAGAATACAAGTCGACCACTTCTCTCCATGACCATGGCCTTTGCTGCCAGCACGGCATAAAGCCACTAACTAACTTAACATGTCAATACTATCAGGCGGACCGGGCACGGTGGCCGAATCAGTAGGGCACGGGCCTCGCGGGCGGAAGGTCGGGAGATTAGTTCCCAGTCAAGTCAAACCAATGACATATCAAATTTATACTTGTCACTTCAGAGCCTGGCGCTCGGCATTAATAGGATAGGGCAAGGACTAACCCTGGTTAACTCAGTGTCATGATAATGTGACTGAGTGGGACATCGGGTCATGGTGCCGGCAGCCTCATTTCCCAGTGGGGAAGCACTATAAAGTCGCCATGAGTGTGCACTGTCACAAGTCGGTACCTGTGCTGATATGACCTCAATTGTTGCCAGGACATAAACTCTAACAACCAACCATCACATGTATTATAATTACCCTCAGAACCCCCGGATTACGTGACCTGAAAGCGTACCTGGTTGTCGAGCTGCAGGCGGGTGATGACGTCACGCTGCTGCTTGCTCTGGCCGGCCGCCTGAGGGTCGCCCGTCTCGTACTGCCGTCGTAACGTTTCCACCTGCAGCTTGTACCGCTCTCCCATCTCACTGCGCACCTTCTGCAGCTCAGTCACAAGCCTGCCGGGAACAGGCGGCAGGTCAGTCGGTGGGTCCGTGGGTGGGTGGGTGGGTGGGTGAGTGAGTGGGTGGGTGAGTGGGTGAGTGAGTGGGTGAGTGATGGAGTGAGAGGATGAGTGACGGAGTGAGTGGGTGAGTGACGGAGTGAGTGGGTGGGTGAATAGCTGAGTGAGTGGGTGGGTGAATAGGTGGGTGAGTGAGTGTGTGTGTGTGTGTGTGTGTGTGTGAATGTGTGGATGAGTGAGTGAGTGAGTGAGTGAGTGAGTGAGTGAGTGAGTGAGTGAGTGAGTGAGTGAGTGATTAAAGCTGCATAGTCCAATGAAAACATCAAATTTTCAAAACCAAAACAATTATCTAGATTTGATTCTACATATCTACCTCAGACACTAATGCACTTATTAAACATTTACTGGCACATAGGAGGGACTACTGAGGCAAGTAATAGAACCTGTTACTGCAGAAGCCTATGGTGATACAGTTTTGGGAAGCTTGTCAAAATTAATTTAGCAGGTTTCCATTTCAAATATCTCAAAAGTTTGCGATTTAGAATAAAAGTTACTTCAAACTAATGTAAGGTAGAGTATAATGAACAACGTAATATGTTAATCTCAGAAAATGAGAGAAACTCAAAACCATCGGACTATGCAACTTTCAGTGAGTGAGTGGGTGGGTGCGTGAGTGGGTGAGTGGAGTGGTTGAGTGGAGTGGGTGAGGAAGTAAGGACGGAAGTAAGGAAGGAAGTAAGGAAGGAAGTAAGGAAGGAAGTAAGGAAGGAAGTAAGGAAGGAAGGGGAGGAAGGAGGGAAAGAAAGAGGGAAGGAAGGAATGAAGGAAGGAACAAAGGAAAGAACAAAGGAAAGAACAAAGGAAAGAACAAAGTAATAAACGATGGAAGAAACGAACGATAGAAGAAAGGAAAGGAATAAACAAAGGAAGGAAAGGACAAACAAAGGAAGAAAGGAAGAAAGGAAGGAAGGAAGGAAGGAAGGAAGGAAGGAAGGAAGGGAAGGAAGGAAGGAAGGAAGGAAGGAAGAGAAGGCAGGCAGGCGCGTGGTTGAGGGTGCACTTACCTGCGCTCACTCTCTATGCGGGCCACCTTGAGTTGGCGCTCCGCCTGGTGGGCAGAGTCCTCTCTCAGCGCGCAGACCTGGACCTGTAGGCTACTCTGGTGTTCGACGCGCAGCGAGGATTCCTACAACCACAGACTGAATGTAGCGGTCTGATGGAACATGTTCGCAACCACAGCACTAGCCTACAGTTGATCCTGCATACCCAACTTAGAGACTGGTGCAGTCATTAAGCATTTATTGTATTCTATGTATAGTATTCTATGTATATTGTATTCTATGTATAGAAGAAATATCAAGTCAATTTAATAGAACCTGTACTTTATGGCGACTAAACACACAAAAGAATGCAACTTTAAATACTCTATGGCGAGGAACACACATGCAACTGGATATGCAACTCAAACTACTTGAATCTGACGTAAACTCACCTTCTCGCTGAGATCCTCCTGGTGCTGTTCCTCCAGCCTCTTCACCTTGCTCTGGTGCTCGTCCTTGAGCCGCTGAAAGTCCCGCTCCGCCTCCGAGGCGGGGTTTTCCCAGCTGGGGCTGCGCGCGTCACCCTGGGGCGGCTCGGGTGTCCCTGCGGCGTCCCGCTGCTGGTGCTGGGTGCGCGGGTCCGAGATGACAGTGCGCATGTCATAGTTCTCGCGGCGCAGCGTGTGAACCTCCTCCAGGAGCTCGGCGTGCTTCTGTCTGTAGGCGCCAACCTCGGCCTCGTGTCTGCGAGCAATCAGCATTTTAAAGGTACATTACACAGGGTCTGTACACAAGTAAAGATATAGAATTCAAGGCTGTTTCAAGGCTCTTCAAGGCTGTTTTTGATACAAATTCAAGACTAGTTTCATATGGATTTCAGGGGAAAACAATGATGAATGGTGATTTCAAACTAATTCAGATCAGTGGGGACAGTTTAATGGAATTCAAGGCTTTTCAAGACTAATTACCCAAAATAGGTTAAATTCAAGGCTTTTCAAGGCCTTCAAATGAAGTTCCAAGACTTTTCAAGACTTTCCATGCCCCGTACGGACTATGATTACAGAATAAATCTGGGATGAAAATGATCTCCGAAAATGCTGGAAAAATGCTGAAATCAGACCAAGACTATGTATGGTGCCATCTAGTGGGATCCGGCAGAACCAGGCTATGGCGGCAATGTGAATAAAATGCGTAAATTAGGCCAAGACCGTGGCGCCACTAAGCAGGTTCAAGCAGAATCAACGACAAATTTCCGCCAAAGTGCGGGTGTTCCCCGGTAGCACTGTCAGGGAATCGCGGGAAAATGCCGGAAGTCGGGTTTCAACTGTCCTGTGACCGTATTATCGTCTCTTGTTTGGGTTTTATGTTCTAGCATCATCTAAGGTCATATAAGAACTAACCAATTGCTTTCATATATATCCATCCTGTTTCCATGTCATTTTGTCAACTTTAATCAGTGAACATAAAAGATCGTGGAAAAAGATCTTTCACCCTCATAAATACATAATTTCAAAATACTAAATTATTTTTTAAAAGAATGAGTAAATAAATAAATGAATGAATATGGAATGAATGAATGAATGAATGAATGAATGAATGAATGAATGAATGAATGAATGAATGAATGAATGAATGAATGAATGACCCAAAAAGGTGGTTATGATAAATTTAGATTTAGCACCTGACGGGAGATTATCCATGCTGTTTCAGTGAAATGGGATTTTTTTTATCTATGAACAAAATTCCCACATTTGAGTTATTTCGATAGCAGACATTTGATGGGAGCAGATGGACTATGCGTTACCTGGTATTGCAATCCTGCAGATTGTCCGTATGTTTTGTTTCCAATTCCTGAAGCATCAGCTGTTGTTGCGCGTGACTTTCCTCGAACTCCTTCTTAAGGCCTTCCACACCGCGTGTGTGGTCATCTGCCATAGCCTGGAGGGTCAAGAATTACATAACATCATTTAAAAATTATGTTCCAACATTAGTGTTATTATCAAGCAATTTCAGATTAAACAATTAAAACAAAAATCTAAATTAGGCAACCGCAAGGCATAGAACTATTCCTGTCCTGAGACATTCAAAGGTGAACAATTTTTTTTATTGTGACCATACAAACAAGCGAGACAATTGGAATTTAGAATACGCTGTAGGCAGTGGGTGGCGAAGGAATATCATAACTACCTCTATGCTCTGCAGCATCTGCTCGCGTTCTTGTTGCATCTGCACCAGTTCCTGCTGCAGACTGGGCGGCTCCTTTCCATTCTCCGCACTGTCCTGCTCTACAATCTGCAGCTTCATCTGCAGCTCACTTATTTCGAAATTGAGCTGTTCCTTGATGTCTTCGACATCCTGCTGTTTCTCACTTTCGGTTGAGTCTAACCGCTGTTTGAGCTCAGTGTTCTCATATATGAGCGCGTCGATGGCAACCAACTGCTGTTTGAATTCTGCATTCTCAGACATCAGCGAGCTGATCGCAACTGTGTGATCATCGATCATTGATGTTCGCTCTTGCTGGAGAACAGAAACTTGGTCTTTGAACTGACGAAGCAAAGCAACTTCCGACTCTAAAGACTTGATGTATGCCGACTCTGGCGGAGGCGGAGCTGCACCACCCTTCTTGCCACGCTGCTTCTTCCCCTTCGTAGCCTGTCCCTTCTGATAGTTCAGCTGTTCTCTTTCAAAAACCAGCTGCTGTTTATCAGTATTTACAATCTGTTGTTGTTCTTCTAGCTCTCGCTGGTCCCTTTCAAGCTTCGCTATTGATGTGCTGATTCTATCTCGCTCCTTCGCAATTAGATCCTTTTCACCAAGGACTTGCGCGATACGACCCTTGAGCCGTTCCCGTTCAGCCTCCCAATCTTGCTTTTCCTGAATCAGTTGGTCAGGCCCAGATAACATTAGTTTTTGTTCAGTGAGAATCTTGTTAGAGTGAACCTCAATTTCAGCAACATTAGCTATGCTGTTATTTGAATTCACCGTAGAGGTATTTGCTTCCATCTCTTCAACCTTGGCTGACATAGTCCGAACAGTCTCATCATGCATCTTTGTGAACTGCTCCATTTCATCTTTGTGTTTTTGTTGCATCTCCACCATCTTCTTCAAGAGTTGCTCAATCTGCGCCATTGCATCACGGTGACGCTTTCTCTCCGCATGCAGTTCTTCTGCAAAATCACCTTTAGATTTCTTCAAGCTTTCCACTTCCAGTTGATGCTCCGCCTGTGCACGACCAAGTTCTATATCAGTAGAATCCATAGATTTTGATTTCTCCAGATGGGGTGACTGTAGTGATGAGGTATTCGATACAGCAAGTTTTGTCACAGCATGAACTGGTGATTCGCTTGTGTCAGAGTCCAAGCTCTGATATCTGGCCAGTTCGCATTTCACTGCTGTCAGTTCCTGAGAGTGCGCTCGTAGTTGGTGGGAGTATGTGTCACGTAACTGCTCCATCTGTCTTACGAGAACACTAACCTCAATACTAACCAATGGATGCAGCTTCTCGATTTCTGCTTCTGCAGCTGACAGCCGAGCTCTGAGGTCATCAGTTTCCAGAGTTAACTCACTGGCAGCAACATCTGGATTACTTAATGTTTCACCATCATTTTGTAGTTTTGATTTTAATGAGGCAACTGCTGCCTTGAGCTCTTCATTTTCAATCCATGTAACCTTTAGTGTAGCTTCAATGTCCTCTAATCGTGTCCTATAACTTGCAACATCAGGGTTTCTCCCTTCTAAATCATAGTACGCAACTTTCAATTCCTTCGCCTGTGACTTGGCTGCCTCCTTTTCTTTCTCAGCAGCCTCCAGCGTTGCCCTTAATTCATCTAGCTGAAGTTGAAGCTGGACGGTTTCAGCATGAACTGTTGATAAAACCACAGGACTGTTAACCGTAAGATTCTGGCTCATTTCATGGTATTTTCCCTTCCAGAGATTAAGTTCCTCAGAGAGCTCTCTGGTCTGTGCGCGGTGCTGGGACAGAAGTAATTCAAACTTGTCCGTCACTTCATCACGCTCTTTCTTCATCTGGTTAAGCTCGTCATGGATCGCCTTTATTTGACCCACAGCCTCTTGCTTTTGTTGTTCTACAAGCTTCTGTACATGAGAGTCATAATGCTTTTGGTACTTGTCAAGCTGTGCCATCACCTCATCTCGATCACGAGCTACTCGCTGCAATTCAGAGTTCAGCTGGTCAATCTGATGTGCCTGGTGCTTGCAGTGTTCATCATAAATCTCTTGCATTTGCTTCAGCCGGAAATCCACCTCATCCACCTCGAATGAGTCAGCTACAACTGTATCTTCAACTACAGTATTTCGTCCAGTCTGAGGTTCTTGTTCTTGTAGAGGAACATCCATTGAGGTTGACATTGACGGTTGTTTCAGAAGCAGCTGTTGCTGCAGGTGAAGCAGCTGCTGCTGCATGGGGCTAAGCTGCTTTTGTCCAGGAGAGAGCTTTCGTTGGGGAGTCAATTCTTGGGTGGGGTTTTCTTGTTCAGGTTCATCCTGTTGACTGACCGTGATTTCCCGCTGCAGTTGAGTTAAGCGTGTCAGTGCGTCTTCTTTGGCTGAGGTCATATCATTCAGTTGTGCATTCAGGGCATCAATCTCACGTTTCAGGGCGTCCACCACGACTTGATTCTGGACGTGCTGCTGTTGCAGCTGTGGTTGGTTAAAGTACTGTTCCTGTTCTTGTATCCTTGCAAGTGCTTCGTCTCTTTCCCTAGCAAGGTCTTGGAGCTGCTGCGCCATCTCCTGAACTTGCTGCAGTTGAATACTCGAGGTTTCAGAGTCATACTTTTCCTGCACTGATATTGACTGGGTTTGTTCAGATTGCAATTGCTGCAGCACATTTGCCTTATCCAGAGCTTGGTCTCTTTCCGCCATAAGCTCCAGGAGTCTTTGATTGATAAGTTCAAATTGCTTTTCTTGCTCCTCCTTCAGGTCTTTCTGCTTCAAGGCAAATTCAATTTGTTCTTCAGCATCCGCAGTTGCCTTATCTCTGGCAACCTCTGCCTCAACGAAAAGGCTTTTTGTTGCATCTTTTTCATTAACCGCATTTATAATTTCCTGTGAATACCGTTCTTGCATAGCATGTATGTTATTAATATATTCTGCACGCTCCACTTCAAAATTTTTTACCTTCATCTGAAGTTGTTGTATTTCTAACTTAAATGATTGTACTTCTTCAGTAGATAGCAGTTGACCGCTACTTGGTGCATCCAGTCTGCTAAGTGCCTCATCTCTTTGTGCAGCAATCTCTTGCCTTTGCTCATTTAGAGTAGCCATTTCCTTACTCAGTGAGCTTGTCACCTGTTCACGTAGCTGTTGCTTCATCTCCACAATTTGCTCACCGTGCTGCTCCTCTAGCTCAGCCCTGAGTGCTGTGCGCATACTTTCGTGCTCCTCAATACTCACTGACCCACCAAGAGGAGTAGCATATGAGCTATTTAGCGACTGCGACTGACTTCTATGAACCTCTTCTATGTCTTTCATAAGTTGCTGAACCACTTCAGATGATTCTTTTTCCCTTTGCTTCAACATTTTATTTTCGCTTTCTAATTTGCATATATTTTTGGCTCTCATTTCTAGCTCATCCGTCTGATGCTGCTGTTGCTGTTGCTCTCGGAGTTGCTTTTGCTCTTCTTCACTTCGCTGTTTGGCTACAACTTGAGCCCGCAAGAGTGTGTTTTGTTCCTGGACCTGGGTGATGTATTGTGTCATCTCAGTCACACGCTGAGTCAACTGTTCTATGTGAGCATTCTGCTGCAAGATGTATGCATGGAGTGATGCCAGTTCTGGATTACCTGCAACAGGTTCTTTTCCAGGTTCTAGAACTTTCTCAATATGAGTTACTTCAGTGGCAGATGCGTCAGTTTCTCTGGAAAGTTTCTCCTTCAGGATTTGGTTTTCCTCAATGGCAACAGTGTATCTCAATGACATATCTTCCAATGTATCCTGATGCTCTTTAAGCTGGCTTTGTAATAGTTTAATATCGGGAGTTATGGGGTCTTTATCAACAGACTCAACAGATGCACTTTCTGAATTCTCTACAACAGTTGGATAAGTTTCTGATTTTACCGCTATTTGAGATGATGTCAAGTCATTCGCTGCAGTTAATTCAACAGCCTCTTTTAGTTTTGCATTCTCCTGACTGAGCAAATTAACATATTGCGTCAGTCTAGATGACTCTTGATGCATCTGTTGCAAGGTCTGTTGCTGGGTTCGCACTGTTTCATGTAGCATAAGAACATCTTTATCCTTCTGGGCTATTATCTTCTGAAAGGGCGAGTTTATATTAGCTGGAACTTTTTGTACAACACCACTTTCTTCAGATACAATTAAATCTCCCGCTTGATCATCTTCCACCCAAGTTTCCGACATATCAATACTGTTGCCCGAGGGGACTGTCTGTTCATTTTCTGGGAGAATCTCAAGACTTCTATTGGCAGCCTTCATATCGTCTGCTACTTGAGATTCTGTGTTCTGATTGGCCGTCTCTTGTACGGAGTGCATTTCACGAACTGATTTCAGGAGTCTCTTATTTTCCTTGCATACTTCTTTCAGTTGTTTCTCTTTCATTAAATTTTCAACATTTAATTGTTCAAGGTCATTTCTTAAAGTTTGAACTGAGGCACACAAGGCTGAGGCACTTTCAGTGTCATGAGTTTTTGTTTCAAGCGCATCAGATAGTGTCTTCACCGGATCCTTTAAGGCACATTCAGTCAATTGGTCTTCCAGTGTCTTCTTCATTATTGCATTTTCGTCCTTGAGTTGACTAACCTGCAATTTTAGCTTATTCATTTCACCGTTCACCAAAATAACCTCATCATCTGTTTTTATTTTCTGATATGCACTCTTCAGTTTTTCATGCTCTTCTTGAAGACTAACAAGAATCGCATTTGTCTCTTCAAATCTTCTGTTTGACTCATGAATGATCTTCTGCTTCTCAATTAATATTCCTTCATTGGCAACTAGAACTTGGTTCTCATCTTTCAAATTGCCAATTTGTTCGTTAAGCATTTGAAGTTGTAATTCGACATTTTGTTGCGCTTTTGTGAGGTCACCTTCACGGGTCCGCAGGTGGTCATTCACCTTGCTAAACTCAGATAACTCTTCCGTTACCTTTATAAGATTGTCTGTAAGGTGACCAAGCTTGTCATCTCGGGATCTAAGAGAATCTTTTAGAATTGTAACTTGCTCTTCAACGTTTCCCAAGAGATCATCCTTCTCTTGAAAAAGTTCATGTTTCATTTGAAGACTTTGAACCTCTTCCCTGAGCGCCTCTATTACATTCGCGGATTCTTTAACTGCTTTTTCATGCTTTTCAAAAGTTCCTGCCTTTGTTGAGAGCTCAATTTCCAGATCTATACTGATCTGTTCACGCTCAGCTTCAAGCTTTGCAACTTTCTCTGTTAACGAGTCCGACTGTTCCTCCACTTGTGCTATAACCTTATTGCTCTTGTCTAATTTCACCAGCAATGACTGCATTTCCAATTCTTTAAAGGTTAGTGTTCCTTGTAATTCTGTCAATAAATTATCTTTGTCGGAAAGTATTGTCATTTGCAGGTTCTTTAGATCAATATTATCTTGCTGTGCTGCTTTATATTCCATGTGCAACTGACTGATTTGTAGGTTTAAGTTTTCGTCACGCTCAGTATAGCTATCTATTTTCCCCATAAGTTTTTGCACTTCTTCGTGCAGCTCTCCAACTGTGGTCTTATAATTATTAATCACCAACCTTGCATCATCTGCTGCTAAATCCTTTTCCAGAAGCTGATTCTTCATATCTTCTGCTTCTGAACATTTTGTTGCAGATTTCTCCTTGAGCTGTAACAAAGATAACTGCTGTTCCTTTAAACAGTTCTCTAGTTGGGAAAGTATGTCTTGCTTTGATAAAAGTTCAGACTCAAGCTCTTCATATTCCATATTCTTTTTGGACATCTCCTCTCTTGAGACTGAGAGTTCCTGGGTAAGTGATTCAAATTGCTGTACAAGATTGGTATTCAGCTGGTCCAATTTGGTTTGTAGTGATTTTATTTCAAGCTGTCCAGATCTTACATTTTCTTGTAATTCAGTAATTAAGGCATCCTTCTCAGTTACAGCTGTGCCCTGGTGTGTTTTAAAGTCAGTCGCTTGTTCTTTTAAATGACTATTCTCTAATTCTAACTGAGAGAGCGTGTCTGTGAATGCCTCTATTTGTAGGTTAAACTCAGTGACAACACATTGACTTTCTTTAGATAACCGGTCAGTTTCCTCCCCTCTCTCTGAAATTTGTTGATGCAAGCTCCTTCCCTCTTCCTGTAATTTCATAATTGAGGCCGACATCACCTCCACTTCTTTATCTTTCGCTGAAACTGCCATCTGAAGTTCTACAATTTCCTTTTCTCTTAAGGCAATTAGATCTTTGAGAGCACGCACCTCATTCTGTACCTCCTTCAGCGCTTTGTTTTCATCTGTTAAAACAAAGACTTTTTTTTCAAGAGTATTAACAGAATTACGTGTATCTTCAAGCGTTGCTTGTTTTTCTTCCAAAGTAGTCCTTAATCTTGCCAGCTCTCCATTTGCACTTTCAATGTCACATTGCAGATTTTCAATGCGTTTATTTTCTTGTATCAGTCTCTGGTTCTCCTCTGATAAATTTTCAACTTGTTTTTTTAATCTTGAGACTGTTTCTGAGAATTTATCAAGAGCTACGTCTTTTTCTTTAGATGCTTCTCTGAGTGAATCCACTTCTTGCGCAACCACAGACAAAGCACCCATATTATCCTGTTGCTTTTCGGTAGACTTCTGTTGCTGATCTCTTTCCAAACTAACACTTCTAAGCCTGTGTTCCAACTCTTTCACTCGTGTAGTGAGCAATTTGTTTTCTTCACCTACTGACTTTGATTCCTCGACAGATTTCTCATAGTCCTTTTTAATAACAGACAGCTTATCTTTACTTGCTTCATCCAGTATTTTAAGTTTTCCTTGAAGAGCACTATTTTCTTGAAGCAGGCTTTCTGCTTTAATTTCCAGTGCTTTCTTTTCCTCACTTAGCAATGATAGAACCTGTTCCCGTTCTTTCATTTGTTCTAAAAGTTGATACATTTGATTTTCTTTCTCCTTTAATGCCTTATTTTCCTCTCCAAGTCTCTGAATTTCAGAACTTAGATGAGGTATTTTCTCAACAATTTCTGTTATTTCATTTCCTGCTTCTTTTAGTTGCTTGTTCTCTTCAGACATCATAAGATACTCTCTACCAAGTTGCTCCAGTCTTTCATGCAACAACTGACGCTGATGTTCAGCATCTTTCAATGCTCGAGATTCTTCTGATACTATTGTGAGGCGCTCAGAAACCTCTTGCAACAATATTTCCTTCTCAACGATATCTGATTTTAGCCTTTCATAGTTTTCTTGATACCTCTTCTCATTAGTGTCTTCTTTTGACATTGACGTTTCTTGAAGCTCCCCAAAATCTGTTTGAAGATTCAATAGTTTCTCTTCACTCTTATGAACTGCAATTTGTAATGCTTTCAAGGTTCCTTCCCGATCTTTTATGGTGCCCCTGAGAACCAGTACTTCATGCTCGTTTTTCTTAAGTAGAGAAACTTCCTCAAAGATATTTCTGAGTTGCTCTGATGTTTCTGAAAATTTCACATTCAACTGGTTTAGCTTTTCTTCTTTATGGTTGAGAACTTCTTGCAGTCTGTCAATTTCCTTATGTTGGTGCCCAACTGTATCCTTGAGGGCACCATTTTCTCTTGGTTCAGACGAGGACACACTTGACAAACTAAGTACCATTTGCTGTAGCGATTGATCCTTTTGAACCAAAGTCTCTTTTAGCTTACACACATCTGAATCGCGATCATTCAACGTCTTCTGTAGGTTTGCAATTTGCCTTTGGTTTTCTCTGAAGTCTTCAGTAAGCTTTGCTAGCAAAGTCTTGTTTGCATCCGATGTACTACAAGCTATTGACTGGTGTTTTTCTTCCAGAGTGCATCTCTCTACCTGGAGCTGTTGAATGGACAGTGTAAGCTGTTCAATGTGTTGGACATACTGTACATTTTGATCCTGTACCTTGGAAAACTGCTGGTGAAGCAAGTTAGCTTGTTCAGCTGCTGTTGTGTATTGCTCAATAACCTTTTTGAGGGCCTCATCTCGTTCAACAATTGCGGCTCTCGCGGCAGTTAACTCTTGTTCCTTGTGACTGTTTACCTATGAGGAAAGCACAGAAGCTTGCAAGTGAGTAATTTTAAAAGCAACACAAATAGCTTCATTGCATTAAAATTGTAATAAAATGTTTTATCTTATAGAGCAATCTAGATTGTTGGAGTCTTACGTTCTAACAATATCTATGGTCATATCACGACGGGTACCAACTTGTGACAGTGCACACTCATGGTGACTTTATCGTGATGCCCCACTGGGAAACCAGGCAGGTGGCACCATGACCCGATATCTCACTCAGTCACATTATCTTGACACAGCTAACCAGTCCTTGCCATATCCTAATAATGCTGAGCACCAGACTAGGAAGCGATAAGTATAAATTTTGTATGTCATCGGTTTGACTCGGATGGGATTCAAACTCTTGACCTTCTGCATGAGAAGCCTGGGCTCTATCCATTCGGCCACTCTGTCCATAAAGCTTATGGTAGTGAGGAATAAAACATACAAGCAATATTACTGGTGTGTCTTTTCACACATGTCAAGCATAACGAGGGTTATGTTACTAACTTTAGATATATATACGAGTCGCTCAAAGTGATGTGTGATGCGACACTAGGTATCCACGACTGACTGTTACACAACGGCCAGCTGCCCTTAGCTGAGCAAACCGGTCCTTAATTCACACTAACGTTCTCTTGCATACATAATATGACAAGTGTTGACTGGTAAAGTTAGCAGACAGGATCATCACCCATAACAACCACAAAATTGGAAATCTGAAATCCAAAAGAATTTCAACGATTCTTTAGCAGGTTAAGCTGATAAAAAGCTGCATTCTGGAGTTCTCCTTCCAGAATTTGGTTCTCACTGTACTCACCTGCTGCAAAGCCAACAATTCGTTTTTAGCTTCTAGAAGCGCTTGCGCTGAGATGCCATGCTCGCCCATGTGGTTCTTCAACCACTCTCCAGCCTGGGAATGAAAGGCAATGAATTCAATTTAACAGGGGACATCTCATCTTACTCGTGTGTGCAGATCAAGATGGTAGACATAGGAAAAGCGATACAACGAAGCATTAATGAATAATGTATCATTTCACTTGGTCATGCTGAGCCACCAGCTATATTAACCAATCAAACACATGTGGGGTGCCATATCAAGTCCAAGGAACCTTGCTTTTGAATGCAATCAAGGTCAGTGCTGAAAGATCTGCATTTGCTCCAAGTGCCCACTCAACCATCGGTGCAGAAAATGTGGCTAATTTTCACCATCCATGTGAAGAAACTACTTCACTGTATCCTCTTTGGGAAATGGCAGTAATTAGAATAAGACTTTCACGACCTGATCGATGAATCATGGCATTGATAGGGACACTGGTAAGCTCATTTGTGCAACCTAACCTCGTTTTCAAATCAAGATGGTGTGAGTGAGGGATCAGTCAATGCACAAATTTAAAAAATGACAGGTATTATCAATGTGCATGTAACTTAGTTGATGAAAGAATGAATACCAACAGGTAGAAACTATAGTAGGAGAGGGTTCAGATTTGAAATGGTACAACTATATAGATTCCATATATGGTGACATTCTGAAACAAAAGTTATCCAAGGTCAAGGAAAATAGCTGGAAGTAAGAAAAGTACACAATTTATATCTAAATGCTTAGATCACCTGAGTTCTTTAGAGAATCTTTTTTCCAGAATGGAAAATGGGGATAAAATTAGAACTAAAACCATCAGACCTACAAATCGTACCGCCAAATACTACACAAGCCACGACACATATAAAGGCGCTTACCTTTAGGTACACTAAAGTAGTGCACAGATATTTCCAGACATAACCTATTTACTTACCTGTTTTAGCTGTAGCTGCAGTGTTTGCACCTGGCGGGCAAGCTCTGTAGCCTGCACCGTATATTCCTGCTGCAGGTTGTCGCGGCTCACCGTCGTTGCCTGCAGATTCCCTGTCAGGTGCGCTATCACCTCATCACGTTTTTTCAGCGCTTCTTCAAATTCGGCCAGCTTAATTGAACAGAACATGGGACACGGTAAGTGACATATGCTGAAAACAGTCAGATTTGAAAGGGGTAAATATTTCACAATCACACAGAATCACTAGTCACGGTGATAAAGAAAGGATTTACTTATTGGGGTTCTGCATCCTAGCAACATTTTGCTCATATTAGGACTGGAACCAACTTGTGATTCAACACATATGGTAAATTTATAGTGTTGCTTCAGAGGGATACCTTGCTGTTGACACAATGACCCGGTATTCCACCCAGTCATACTGTCCATGTCTTATCCTAGTAAAGCTGGATCACTTTAGTACATTTTTGGTTTGACCAGGCAATGGAGCGAAACCACGAGACTTCCTGATGGGAAGCGAATACTGAACCCATTCAATCAGCCATGCACTAGAAAAAGGATATCATTATCACATTTTGGTGCGTGTGTGCCTGTGTGCGTGTGTATGTGTGTGTGCATGTGTGCGTGCGTGTGTGCATGCGTGAACGCGTATGTGTGTGAATGTGGTTGTGTGCATGAGAGTAGGTGTGTTTGATGGTGAGTGAGTTGGTGAGTAAGTGGGTAGGTGAGCGAGTGAGTGAGTCAGTGGGTGAGTGTGATTGAATGAGTGGGTGAATGGGTGGGTGAATGAGTGGGTGAGTGAGTGAGTGATTGAGTGACTGGGTGTGATTGATTGATTTAGTGAGTAATATAGTGAATTCATATATCCCGTATCCCGAATTCATATATCTCAGACAAAAGATTACAAATGATGGGAGATGTGAGGAAGAAATTAAAAGAAGGATAACAATAGCCCGAACAACATTGTCCAAAATGTATAGAGTGTTAACATCAAGTAAGATATTAATAAAAACAAGGAAGCGTATTCTTCAGTGTTATGTGTGGTCTACTCTAATGTATGGGGCTGAGACATGGACAATCTCTAAGAAAATGTACAAAGGTTTAGCAGCATTTGAGATGTGGACTTATCGAAGGATGATGAAAATATCATGGACAAAGATCACCAACAAAGAAGTTCTCAGAAAAATTAAAAATAAGAAAAGCTTGTTTGCCACTATACAGACAAAGAAACTTATTTATTTTGGCCACATCATTCATCAGAGTTCAATATACCGTGCATTGTTGGAAGGGAAGGTGAATGGCAGCAGAGGGAGAGGGAGACCAAGAACATCATGGTTTACAAATATTTCACAGTGGACAGGCTTGAATTATTCACAGTCTATCAGAACAGCACACCATCGGGACAAGTGGAGAACCATTGCATCCAACCCTCAACTAGAGGACGGAACTATTGATTGATTGATAGTGAGTGAGTGGGTGAGTGAGTAAGTGGGTGAGTGAATGAGTGGGTCAGTGAATGAGTGGGTGAGTGGGTGAGTGAATGAGTGGGTCAGTGGTGAGTGAATGAGTGGGTGAGTGAATGAGTGGGTGAGTGAATGGGTGAGTGAATGAGTGGGTGAGTGAATGAGTGGGTGAGTGAATGAGTGGGTGAGTGAATGAGTGGGTGAGTGAATGAGTGGGTGAGTGAATGAGTGGGTGAGTGAATGAGTGGGTGAGTGAATGAGTGGGTGAGTGAATGAGTGAGTGAGTGAATGAGTGGGTGAGTGAATGGGTGAGTGAATGAATGGGTGAGTGAATGAGTGGGTGAGTGAATGAGTGAATGAGTGAGTGAATGAGTGGGTGAGTGAATGAGTGGGTGAGTGAATGAGTGAGTGGGTGAGTGAATGAGTGGGTGAGTGAATGAGTGAGTGGGTGAGTGAATGAGTGGGTGAGTGAATGGGTGAGTGAATGAGTGAGTGAATGAGTGAGTGAATGAGTGGGTGAGTGAATGGGTGGGTGAGTGAATGAGTGGGTGAGTGAATGAGTGGGTGAGTGAGTGAATGAGTGGGTGAGTGAATGAGTGAGTGGGTGAGTGAATGAGTGGGTGAGTGAATGAGTGAATGAGTGGGTGAGTGAATGAGTGGGTGCGTGAATGAGTGGGTGAGTGAATGAGTGGGTGAGTGAATGAGTGGGTGAATGAATGAGTGGGTGAGTGAGTGGGTGAGTGAATGAATGAGTGGGTGAATGAATGAATGAATGAATGAGTGAGTGAGTGAGTGAGTGAGTGAGTGAGTGAGTGAGTGAGTGAGTGAGTGAGTGAGTGAGTGAGTGAGTGAGTGAGTGAGTGAGTGAGTGAGTGAGTGAGTGAGTGAGATTATGCGAGTGCCCTACCCTGTGATGATAGGAATGGTCGTCTGCACTGGTCTCCTCAGAGTCCTTATCGTCCAAGGTAATGCTGGCTGGGTCTTCGAGACTCTCTGACATGCTCAGATTGAGGTCACCCTGACCACTGTCCCTGGAGCTGACCGCTGCCTGCAGTTGAACGTTTTCCTCCAGAAGCTGAGCCACTACGTCCTGCTTGCCGGTGAGGGCTTCCTCCAACTCCATGACGCGGGTCGTCAGTCTGCGCAGGTCGCTGCGAGCACGCACCAGCGCCACAGAGCTGCTTATGCGCCGCGCAGCCCCACTCGTGCCTGGACTCTCGCGCTCCTGGCAGGGAGTTCGGGCAGAAAATATTAACTTTGAGAAACAAGTTTACTGACCCACTGATTGGACAGAGTTTGCTTGCTCTAACGAAGAAAACAGTGCAAACAATTTTTAGATCGGCCAATCCATTCATCCTGATATGACCATAGATGTTGCTAGGTCGTAAAACAACAAACAAACAAACATTCATTTTCTATCAATTATTCGACATTCGAAAAATGGCACTTTTGGACAGAAACACGGGCGAAGTGTACACCGGTCTTTCACAGCAGACAAGTCTTTCAAACATTTCCCCACTCACCACAGTTTCCGCTGCTTTAAAAATGATAACTACATGTACATATATTTAACAAGCATAACACTGGCGATACGGCGGCGGCGTTAATATCGCCAGGATGTTGGGTTTAATTTGACTGGGTACACGTCGGCGAAAATATGCTTTTAAAAAATATGGTCATGATTTTCCATTTTCAAGGACTTTCAATCCAGAGTGATCACTTTCCAGGTTTTCAAGGATCAATACGAACCCTGCTATATATATATATCAGGTAACTTGCATCGTCATTCACAACGCAAAATTTACCAAACAAGTCCGCTGTAGCGGTAGCGGTTGTGGTACTCACTTCATCAACAGACCCCGTATCTGAGAAGTCGCCTGAGGAGGCGACGTCTGATAGGTCGGCCACAGACGATGTCTCACTACACGTGTACACAGACGCTCCATCATCGTCTGTTGTCTCCTTCTTCTTCTTTCGCTTTGCCCGCTTTCGTTGAAAAGCAGCAAGCTGAAAACAAAGATTACAACTCTTTATACATCTATAATCTTTCATGCATATAAAACAAGGGGCTCACCAGCAAAATTATTATGGCCAGAAAGGCAGTACTTCGAAGCAAAAACATATATATAATTAACCTATTTAAGGGTGCATGGTTTGCACAAAGGGAGGAATGCAAGGTGGAGATACTTTGGCTGCTGAAGGAGTAGAGGAGAGAATGACAGCAGCGCTGCAGCATGTTCTGGTGGGAGGCAATAGGTGGCCTCTCGGGCGAGCGAGGCCCGAGTCCGGAGGAAGGGAGAGGAAACAGCCCTACACCCGCCGCCAATCAAACACAATGCTTTCTGAATAGCGTCAAATAAATATACTTGATTGATCATTCTAATCTACTTTACATTAGTTGAGAGTAAACTTAAAAGTTAAAAGGCTTTGGAGATATTTTTAAAACGAACAAAATTATTTCGATGCCAAGAATGAAATGCTGCAACAGTCACAGAATCTATGGAATTGTCTTAATTATAATTCATTTTATCCAGCAATAAATATTTAATCAGAACACCAGTAGATAAATTGAGTCAACTGTAGGAAGGTGCTTTCCTTCGCTAAATTTGATGTCTTCATCAGGACGGACAGGACGGCTGAATCAGGAAGAGTGCTGGCTGGCTTCCTGTGGGGCGGTCATGAGTTCGAACCCCAACCCAGTCAAACCACTCACTTACAAAATTGATACTCGTTGCTATCTAGCCTGGTGTTTGGCATTAATAGGATATGCCAAGAACTAGTTTGCTTAGTATTACTCACTATTAGGATAATGTGGCTGAGTGGGATATCAGGTCATGGTGCCAACATCCCGGTATCCCAGTAGGGCAGCACTATAAATTCACCACGAGTGTACACTATCAGAAGTCGGTACCTGTCCTGGCATGACCTTAGATCAGAGATGAAAGTGGTCTCTCGCAAAATAAAAAGCCAAATCTATGGTGACATAACTTTTATTTTATATTTACTTTAGAAAAATGACATGACTACCACCCTTAAGTTGCATTCAAGCTCTTTCCATTGGTATATGTTCCATTCAGATAGAATGCATTCTTCTTTTTTAAACCCAACATAGCTACATCGTTATCCTAGTAATTATTGTTATTATTAAAAGGAGTGAAACCGATGGCCAATTTCTGTGAAATCACAGAAAATTTCCACAAGTCAGGTTTCATACACTATTCCCCTAGCACTATCCTAGCTCCATTCCTCTGATCAGTCAGTGCAGACTATCCTTGAAGAGTGTTCCACTGTCCTTGTTGTGACTGTATTCTCGCCCATACCGAGGCCACTACTGACACAGTGTTGTTGGGTAGTATTGGCCTAGGCTGACAATGCTACATGGTGCAGGATGGTAATATTGATATTGGCATACGCTGATAGAGCTGCGTGATTACACTACAGTATTGGCCAACGGGCTGTCATGCCCAAAACGTAGTGTCTACGCATACGCGACCGTATTCGTAGCCTCGAGGTCTATGCATACGTGTGTGCGATGCGCGCGCATCTGCCTCGTGAGGCTGCACACGCATCGGTTTGAATTTTGTCAGTTACACTGTTGACGTTGAGCATGGCAGACATAGTTGTGGGCGTGAGTTTGGCATTTAATGTCTGCAAATGAATATGGTCAGTTTATTTTTTCAAATAAAATATTGACTAAAGTATGGAGGAAACCCTGCAAATGAAGATGGTCATGTTTGATAGACCCCTAAATACAACAAAATAAATATATATCAAGCCATAGACGAGAGCAGGGTTCCACATGCGCTGAAAACGGCAAAGGCGTACAGCCATTGAGTTTGCCGATACGCATAGGCATGGCATAAGATGTGCTGATTATATTGATGTAAATGCAATGCTGGATAAGATTATATCTTAATTTATTATATATATTTTTTTAGTTAGTGTTCTAAGAGCTGAGATGAGCTGAAACTAGCACATTCCATAACTGCACCCAGTGTATTAGCTGCATCATGCACACTGCCATACTTCTAGACCAGTAGGCTACGAATACGGTCACGTACGCGTAGACACTGCTAAAGATACGTGAGGAACGACCGCGCATGCGCACGTACGCCTAGGCTTCGAGTCTACGAATATGGGTGCGTACGCGTAGCCAGTGCCTAATCAAAAAGCCAGGAAATCCACGAAATCCTGGAGATATTTCACCCCTGTTATGTTGCTAGGATGTAAAGGCTAAAACCCCAACAAACAAACACAGACTCGTTATCGCCGTGAATGTGGCGTTTGCTTCCGTACCGCGTTAAACCATCATCAAACAATCACAGCTTTTGTACAAAGGAATTAGTTCTAAGGAAAGATGCCCCATAGATATGGGACAAACATGGACATTTATTGTGGGTAAATATGTTTATTCTGCTGAATGTCTTTTGTCGGTGCCGAAGCACTGGTCGTCCAGCCATTTTCCAATTCAGGATTATTTACACAAAAATGTATATAATAGAGTAAGGTATACAATAACTGTTTTGGGTTAGTTTTTTTTGTAAATATAATTTATTCATTGAATAAAGTCTTTTGTCAGCGCCGTGGCACTGGTCTTCCAGCCATGTGACAATACAGTTAATTTACAATATATGTATATGTAGTCTGATATTGTCATCAGCAGCTAGCTCAAGTCAGCTGAAATAACAATAATAATCATTCCAAGACTTACATATGGTATAGTTTGACAATTCACATATAAAATAGTAGTTATATGTTGTATACATACATACTTAGATACACATGTGTATTGATTAGACCTTTACATTACGGAGTGGTTAGGTGCATAGTTTCCCTTCACAGGTTTGTATGCCTACTGTGTTGTGAATTGCATAATTATCATGTTGTTGGAGATAGCATTTTGAGATGGAGTGTTAGTAGAATGGTTTGTTTATTCTGTTAGATAGAGTGTGGTTAGCTCAGGCACAGATCTACCGCGCAATCGTGCTATCCACCCTACTATACGGAGCCGAGGCCTGGACAGTGTACAGACAGCAGGTGAAAAAGCTGCATGCCTTCATGATGCGACATCTGCGTTCAATCATGAGGCTAACCTGGAAGGACAAAGTGACGAATAAGGAAATACTCGAACGGATGGGGCTGCCCTCTATGGAAGATCTTCTGATCAAAAAGAATCTCCGGTGGACTGGACACCTCATGAGGATGTCATCAGACAGGCTACCAAAGCAGATCCTCTATTCTCAACTGTCTTTTGGCTACAGAAAGAGAGGGCGCCCCCGTCTCCGGTTCAAAGATACCATCAAGAGAAACCTGAAGCTGAGAGACATTAAGACCGACTCATGGACACAACTCTCACAGCAGAGAGCTAAATGGAGAGCGGCAGTCAAGTAATGAAAGCAGTCTTTGTCGCATCGCGACCGACAGCATGATGATGATGATGAGCTTGTAGGGTTATGCTTAAACGGTTAATACCTCGGGTGTGTTTTTGACTACATGAAGTAGTTTGAGTAAGTAGGTTGTTAGTAATGATGGGATAAACTATGCTTGGAGGATTGTACATTTCAGTCATTTAGTAGTCTAGTACAGTCTTTATTAGTGTCTATGTTTATAGCAATACTACTAATATACATTTTCTGAATTTGCTGGGCAAATAATTTGTACGGTGGATAACTTGGTTTGTTGGCAGCAGGCAAGGGAGTGCAGGGGAGGGGGGGGGGGGGGTCATAAGTGCTTAGAATAGATAGATAATTAAATATGGCGACCTCATCACTAGGCCTGTAGAAGCGCCTGATTGGCTTGGTGAATTCTTACCAGGTTCTTGAATTCTAGTTGTGTTTGTGCATGTCTAATTCTGACTGGGAGTTCATTCCATAATTTGCTGCCTTTGTAGCTAGGGGCTCAGACTATTTGTGAGTGGTTTAGGGAGTTTGCAGCAATTAACAACATTCTGCACTTTTATCGCCGTTTTTGTGTACTTTTGATGGGGCTCGGGCGGATGTAAGTATACACAAAGGCATCTACCAGAAATTTACATCGTTGGTTGTTGAGAGTTTTACGTCTAAGGTCATATCAGGGTCGTTCTCAGAAGTTGTGTACCAATAGTGTGACATCAGTACCAGAAAATCAAATTGCTGCCAAAGTCCTATAAGCAAGTTTCCTCAATGTGTATGTCCTTTTGCATCTGAATAATTGAAAATAAACATATTCTGGCATTTTTAAGTAGGTCAAATGATGCTCACACCCAATAAATAGCAGTATAGCATGGAAACCAATCTGACTCCAAAATCAAATATTTTCCACACAAAACTTGACATTTTTAGGACAATGTTTTACTACTGTTTATAAAGCCACTTGCTTTATAAACAGTAGTAATAATAATTTGAAACCTCATTGCTATGGTTTTGTCTTATTTGTGAATATTAAAGAGAAAAGCAAGAAAATATTAGCAGAGTAACAGATTAGCAGAGTAACAAAGTGGAAACAACAATTTTACACAAATGTTCGGCTCAAATTTCAATGTTTAGGGGCAATTTCAGGATTTATCTTTTACTATACCATAACTGGGTCCATGCATAGTGTCAAATGGTGAAAATAGTTCCTGTACTGTATCTGTACTCAGTGTTTGATACAGAGTTTCATAGTACTTGCAAGTGGAAACGAAATGTTATGATGTTAATGACTCCAGAAAATGTTAACTATTTCATAATTTAAAATTTTCTTTTAGAAATAAATATCTTCAACTTAATGAAGACATTGTATATGACCATTTGAAGTGAAATGAGCTGTTGTTCAGAGGTTTTCATTAAGTTTGTGACACTTTATTTTCAATGCTGTTGACAATGTCACAAATTAGTGAAGTAATTTTCTATGTATTTAGCTACATCCAGCCCAATAAGATACATAATTCACAATATTAACATTTACTTTTGATCTAAACTATCTCCCACATTATTTGGCTAACTGATGAAATCTAAATATTGACACTCCAATAAAGGGTTTCTTTGAAATATGCATTTCTAGTAGACTACCTCAAGTGGTACACAGTTTCTGAGAACGACCCATCAGGATAAGTACCGACTTGTTACAGTACACACTCATGGTGACTTTATAGTGCTACCACACTGGGAAATCAGGCTGCCGGGCACCATGACCACTCAGTCACATTATCCTGACACTGAGCCATTATCCTATTAATGCTGAGCACCTGGCTAGGAGGCAACAAGTATCAATTTGATAAGTCATCGGTTTTTACTCGACCGGGTATGAAATCCCCTACTTGCGAGTCCCCGCATTCTATATATGCGGGTGTTTAAATGCTATTGATGGCCGCTCCCGTTAGGCGGTCCACGTAGGTTATGGTTACTTTCCTTATGTTCACTCATGTTATTAGCTGTACTGCTCAACAAGGCTAAACTGCCCTAATATCCTGCATAAGGCATAATATCCTGCATAAGGCGTAATATCCTGCATAAGGCATACGATTCAAAGTTCCCCCTTTTCATATCTGTATTAGATCAATTACATGCTAGAGCTTACCACATAGTAGATATGACACACGACACAACATGCGATCGGAGTTCAGCACCAGCAGAAGTGTAGATAGATAAGAGGCTGATTGCTTAGTTTTATTCACTTATATATTGTTTCCATATATATACAACAGTGGATGTAAGAAACCTTCTCATTGGCTATTACACTCATGCACACCAGTCACTCCTCTCCCGCATGATCTCTCCCTAACATAGTTCACCATTGGCTGCTTTAAGGACTCACCCCCCTCCCACCCAGCTCTGGCCACCACCTGGCCATCGTGGGATTACATAACATGATAGATACCGTGTGGCTGGGTGAGATAAGGGGGGAGGGATTCTGCTTAAAGGGGCATTGCTTCCCTCCCCTGGAGTGAGCATTATAAAGGGAGTACTGTTTCTTATTTAGCCATCTCGATACTCAATATATACTTAATCGGAGAATTTTACATGGGAACCAAACTCCCGATCTCCCACACGCGAGGCCTGCGCTCTACCGATTCGGCCACAGCACCCAATGAGAAATTTACAACACAAATTGTTGTCATATGCTTAGTTAGTAGCAATAATAGATTGCAACAGATTAAACAAATTGGAGCAGCACTATAAAGAAACCAAGCGTGCACACTGTCACAAGTCAACCCCCGTTCTGATACACCCTTAGGCATTACTAGGTCATAAAATAACAACTAAGTGAGTTACTCCAGAGCCCCACGTGTGGTGCCGGTGTGTGACGATATGTATGGCGCTGGCGTGTGAAGGTCTGAACATGCGTGTGTACTCAAGGTGTTGGATGCGGAGTGGCTATGTGTGTACGCGAGATGCTGGATGCGGGTGTCTGTGTGTACACGGATTGCAGTGAGACCCTTGTGACTGGGGCTACTCGGATCGGGTGACAGGGTGGAGTAACTCCCTGGGTGATGTGTTGTGTGTGTGTGTGAGTCTGTGTGTGTGTGTGTGAGTGTGAGTGTGAGTGTGAGTGTGAGTGTGTGTGTGTGTGTGAGTGTGAGTGTGAGTGTGAGTGTGAGTGTGAGTGTGAGTGTGAGTGTGAGTGTGAGTGTGAGTGTGAGTGTGAGTGTGAGTGTGTGTGTGTGTGTGTGTGTGTGTGTGTGTGTGTGTGTGTGTGTGTGTGTGTGTGTGTGTGTGTGTGTGTGTGTCTGTGTATGTGTGTGCGCACACACGCGTACATGCACTGATTTATGGTGAGGGCCTCTCAATCTCAGGCTCTTTTCACACAAACAGTACATAGAAGGGTTTATTCTTTTTTAAATGGGTGGCTCTCTCTCTCTCTCATATAGTCAGTAAGTATATATAAGCAATTTATTATATATATATATATACAATGTCTGAGAAAAAGCCTGTTTTTTTAGTTCTTTTTCAACTCAGCGACATTGTGAAAATCGCCACCGGATATGTTGTTACCAATCGGGGCTGTTGGTCACATCCCGCTGATTGGTTAGAAAAGTGTAAAATTGCCCAAACGATGTAACTACATTAACCTGTGTGTGCCATGTGTCCAATCTCACAACTAAATAATTGTTTGTGAATCTGTTTATGTGTTTCACCACCCTGGAATGAAGGTTCAAAAATATTATTATGTTGTGAAAGCGTTGCACCAAACAAAGCTTCCACAATACTGTGATCTATGAACGCCGAATTTCCACGCGCTCTCAAAAATTTACAACGAGTGAGCATAATGTGATCTAGTTCACAATCCAAACTATGTTTTTGTAAAATATGTCTAACCACACGTGTGGTAATGCCACAACTCAAATTCGCATCACTCAATGCAAATGAACTTAGTGAATTTCAAGAAACCCCAACAGTCTGAATGTTGTTCAACAAATCAGCACCATGGAAAGCTATGTTTGGATGGGTGAACTCATCACAAACAAAACCAGCCGGGCACAGATTTTATAAAGGGAATAGACCAACAAAACTACCACCATGGCGATAGTGTACCGGTGAAACCTGTAGAATCAGTTTATACAAAGACATAGTTTTACAGTCTCTGAATCATCTGTATGTGTGGGACTCGTCGGTTCAACTACCAGCTGCGTAGCTGAGAAAGAAGGAGAGACGCTCATAAATTGTCTGTACACCCTACCACTGGGGGGTTGTACTTTTGGGGGTGGGTTGTTTGGAATTTACTAGTGGGTGTGTCGCAGTCGGTATCATTGCATGGGTATAAAACCATTGTCGTGCACGGCTGCGGCACACCTGCTCGCCACCACTCAAGACACCACGCGAACAACTTCTCACCGCCGCACCTCTACAACTACACACAAGCCTGGACGTGAGAAAGCGTGAAACAGTGTCTGGTCTAACATAGCCCTCCATGATATAGAATCAACCGCGAAGTGTTTATTTGGTACAACCAGAGTCCACCCCTGTGAACACATCAGCACTGTCATCCATAGAGCAGCTCAAACATGCGCCACCACCGCCACAACTGTTGGCAGGTTCACCGACTCCAATAACCATGTTGGTGGGTTTACCTGAGGTTGAGACAGGCCGGCCACACACCAACCAACACCGCAACCAACACCACTACCACAACCACCATCACTACCACCAAGACCATCAATGTAAAAACAACAGCAACAACTAAGGTTGGTGCCGACACTGAAGGCAACGGAGTCAAAACGTATACTTGGGAGTGTGATAGTTCGCTGTCAGGCATGTTGCCAAACCATTTAAAAGTTAAACACCCAAATGTTGCCTCACTTAGTAGGCTGATTTTTTTTAAAGGGGACCATGACCACACGCTGCACACATGTGTCAAGTGTGGGTGTTACAAACTAAGTATAAGACGGTGGTCACAAAATTCCACAGCCGGGTACTGTTTATTGTGTAAGCATAAAGTACCCCTTTTCACCAAATCATCACTTACAGCTGTTGACTGGCACAAAGCAGCGCAACAGCATATAAAAGAAGCGCACAAAACAGTGTATAACCAACAAATTGACTAAATTTGTAAATGTGAGGATAAAACGCACTCACCCAAATCACCACTATTTTTAGACAATTTAGATGTTTGGGTCGATAATAAAATGTGGAGGATCATTTCATTCCATAGCTCCACACGATGCTAAACTACCTCCCTTTATTTTAAACCAAAATACCCACACTGACACCGAGCCACTCCAACTCTTCCACACAACAATGACGCTGACGACAACGTCGGCACTCCAACGGACTGCTAGACCAGGTACTTAAAACAAACGGTTGTTTTCACAACTCACATAAATGTTTGTTTTCACAATCACCAACTCTCTGAAAAGTTTGATCACACCCCTACTACCCCTTACAACCAACCAACCCCTTTTTTTTAAAGCGATGTAGAAAACCCATCAGTTTATATAGACAAGCAGTCTATTACAAACCCCACCCCCCAGGGTGTAGTCCAGGAGGCCTGTGAGTACCTAGTGTTGACTGTTTGGTATAAACAACTGTGAGGCCTAGGAGTGGGGTCCCCACCATAGCCTTTTTTTATAAGTATTGGGTAACCCACAGGGACGCCTGCAAGTAGGGTACTCCAACTCAGTCTTTTTTTTATTTATTAAAAAAACCAATGTACTGGTGGGTAGGTATTTTTATAATGTATGAGGGTGGCTGGGTTTTATGTAAATTTATAATGTATGGGATCGGTTTATGTAAATTTATAATGTATGCAGTCGGTTTATGCAAATTTATCAAGATGCTGGCAGGTTTATGCAAATTTATAATGTATGCAGTCACGTCACCCATCAAAATCCAAGATGGCATGTGTTTTGCTTGTAATGTTACTGCCGCTAGCCATGGCTGCGTGTCCCACTCCGGTATTATCAGTACTGCGGGTGAGCGATCCATCTTGATCTTCCGGGCCATTCTGCTGATAATGCTGAATCGTGGGAATATGTAATAATATTTATTATTATTATTATTATTCCAAATCAGAGAAAATGCATCGACTCTCCAGGCTTCTGGTTCTGGATGCCAAGACACATATATAGGTAACTTCCTGTTGTTTTGTGATGCAAACAAATCAATATCTGGCTTGCCCCATGCATGACAGATGAAATCGAAAATACTGGGATTTAACGACCATTCTAGATGATCATGGAAATGTCGGCTTTTCCTGTCCGCCAAAGTATTTTGACTGCCTGGGTTATGCGCTACTGTTAGCCATATGTCATGTTCCTCTGCCCAGTCCCAAATGAGTTTGGCTAACTAGTTACATGGCTTGGAATGAGTCCCTCCCATATTGCGTATGTACGCCATAGCTGTTGTATTATCTGTTAGTACCCTTACATCATTTTTCGGGAGTTGAACTACACTACTTAACCCTAAATAAATAGCTCTAAGCTCTAGTACATTTATGTGGTCGGAGATTTCATCTTCCATCCACCACCCACCTATTCCCTGTTGGCCTCTATGAGCCCCCATCCTTCTAGCGAAGTGTCAGTCGTAACTGTTGTATTGGGTTCGCCCATTCTAATGGGGTTGGGTGAATTGTCTATATGTGATAGCCACCACATGATAACCTGTACGCCCTCTTGCGAAATCGTCATAGGCCTTTCAAATTTGCCTTTAGTGCGAGCCAAAGCTAAATTCCTATCTATTTCTAGGGATTTTATATGGGCCTTGCCATATAGAATAGCAGGAGCATACGCTATCATCAGTCCTATCAAAACTGCAACCTGTCTTATCTTTGGTTTAGCCGTTAATGAAATTGTCATCCCTGTGTCAAACCCCAGAAATTTCAATTTTTTGTAGGTGTTAATACTGATTTTTGGTCATGTATGTAGAAACGTAACTTCTGAAATGCCACACATAACTTGTCTACTGCTGTTTGACAATGTTGTTGTGTTTGTGCAACAATAAACGAATCATCTATGTCGGGAAACATAACATGTCCTTTCCTAGCCATCTGGAAGAAAATAGGTTTTAATAAACCTTGTGAAAAGGTGTGGAGCGCAAGCTAGGCCATTCGGCATACAGGTAAACTCATAAAGCTCACCATTCCAACAAAACCTGAGAAATTTGCGATCAGGTTTATAAATTGGCACTGTATAGTATGCATCTCTAAGATCAATGCTGGCTAGCCAGTAGTCACGTGTAACCGAATCTCTAGCTGTGTGTATTGAAAACAGTTTGTTTAACCTTGTTCAATCCAAAATAAGTCGAATATTCCCACTTGGTTTGGGTCTCGAAAAGATATTCGAGATAAACTCCCCTGCAACATGCAGCGCTGGCTCTATAACCCCTTTCTCACAAAATCGTAGGAGTTGCTCATTTAATGCTTACCGCTCAGAAGCGTCAAATCTGTAGGGAAAAGGTATGCTATTCTGAATGGGCTCCTCCATGAGTGGTATCCTAACCCCTTCAGCCAGGCTAAGGATAGCTAAATTGTCCTTAATCCCACTCCATTCCGGCAAGCAATTAATTCAATTACCTGCAGTAAATTCCCTTACTGGAGTCTGCGTCGCTACTTGTTTTCGGGATGGGGGAACGGCTTCTGCGGGGTGTTGTCCCTCTTGAAGGGCCTGTTCCCGTCATTCCATCCGAAGGGCTGCCTCTGGCCCCTTCCCCTGGCCTGATAGCCATAGCCCGACGCAAACTGGCCGCCTCGCTTTCCGGTTCGCCAGTTCCTAAAATCCTGCTTGGCTTTCTTGAACCGGGCCAGATTGGCATCGCCTTTCTTCCTCCCGGCCTCCATATGTTTGCCACACTTGCTCCCTGTCTCCACTTGCTTAAACAAGTACTGGAGCTGACCCCCGAACATCTTGGTCGTGTCCAAGTGCTTTCCTTTCACAGGCTTGGGGGGGAAGGAATAAGGCGTATTCCTTGCTATAGTTGTCGACCACTTTCTTGGACATGGTTACCTCCTTGCCTGCATCCGTACAGACTGCTTTGAAGACATTTTCAAAACGCCTGTACGAGAGGAAATTGCTTGAGGAAATTGCTTGAGGCTATCAGCAAAGCAATTCCCCCATCCATGTCCCCACAAAGGGACGAGAACTTATTCTCAGACATCATTCTGTTGGTGATCAGGGTGATGGCTGCCAACGCTGACAACACAGCCTTGTGCGCTGTGTGCAGGACACCTTCAAAATTGTGCCGGTCCTCACTCAGTTTGACATCACTGTCCATTTCTTTAATCACTGAATCGGGGACCCCTTTGATCCCTGTGTATCTCACCCAACTTGGTGATAACCTCAGTGGGCTTGAAGGTGTTGAAATGCTCGAGGATGGTCTTATGCATCATTGTGGTGGTAAGAATCTTCTTGCTCCTTAGAGTCTTAGTCTCTTACACTTTTTTGCGACTTTCCCACTCATTTTGGCATACTTTCCCACCCTCTGAGTGTCTGAGTCGAACTCCGTGGACGTAGAATCCGTCGATGAGTCAGACGAAGAAGATCTCTTACTCTTCTTTGTCTTCTTTTTCTTGCTCTTCCTTTTCTTCACCAGCGGCTTCTTTTTGCGAGCCCTGGTGAAGTCATCCCCATCTGAAGAACTTGCTTTCTTCTTGTGTTTGCGCTTTCGCGTCACCACAACTTCCACTGGGGAGTCCTCATCGGAGGTATCTTGGTAGTCGGAATAGTCCTCTCACTCAGACTGTTCCGATACTGGGGCTTGCATAGCCCCCTTAGCAACGCGCGGCTTTGTCGGGAGAATTTCCTCCAACTTGAGTTGGACGAGTCGCGTCACCCGCGCATCTAGGTCAGTGGGGCCCGGCTCAGAGCCCCCTGCATCGTCCGAATCTTCTTGTTCGGGCGACCTTTGTACCCTTACCGGCGGTAACGGGTCTTCGTCTTAACTGCGCTCTCAGGGAGCGTCCGCTTTACCCCAATTCGTCGCCATAGCTGAGATTCTGCAAATGACCAAACCAAAGGTTAGGCAATGCGCAAGGTGAATGTCACACTGGGAATTAAAATAATAACTACCCCCAAGTGTGCATCAAGGTGTTAAATGCATATTTAAACCGTCTTTAACACAGGCGTAGGTAAACGGTATGGGCGACCAACCGAAACCAAACGAGGGGTAGGGACCAGTGTAGTGGCAACCTCCCATATTCTCTGTCCAATAAACTTCCCCCACCTGTGGCTTTGTTGGCTAACAAGTTGGAGAAAATACTACGGAACCCATAGGTACACCTTAACACATTTGGGGAATCTCAAGGAAACCCAGGAATAAATCCTAACGATGTAAGTGGCCCCTGCCAAACATCTCTCCGTGCGGCCACGGGCGGCAAAAACAAAGAACAATGGCGGCATTGTTCTAACAATGTTATGACACATCGCAATTAATCTGTAACTAAGTTAATATTTGATCAAAAAAAGTTTAACAAACTTGAAGTATGTGAATGCTAACATGAACTATACCAATGTATGCCGTCAAAAACGATACTAACCTGGTTGGTTTAGTAGTTAATGTAGAAAAACTGCCGGAGCTACTCAACAAACGTCCTCCCGTTGTGAGTAGATTATGCTAATTGCTGGACCCGGATGTGCTTCCTTCTCCCTGGACTACGAGTAGCCAGAGGCGGCGTACCGAGGTAAAATATAGGATTATAGCTGAATGGAAATTAGGCAACAGGGGTTTTATACGTGAAAAAACAGGTCTTCTTATGTACAAAACAATGATCCTCCCAATAATTGATTATAATTACCTTATATATGAACTACTCACAAAATAGCAACAAGCAAACTTCAAACAGTACAAAATAGGACAGTTTACAAAGGCCAAAATCTACACACAGAAGAACTACATGCTAAAGCTGGAATGGACAAACTAAAGACAAGGCGCAAAAGGCATCTCTGAGGACTCATGTACAATAGAACCCAAGACAAAATATATACCGACACAAGTATTCACAATACTAGGGCAGCAGATGGCAACCTCTTGAAAATTCCCTATCTCTGTGGCGGAGTGGTTAGAGTGTCTGACTTTTTTTTAGGTCAGACTCCTAATCTGAGGGTCGGCGGTTCGATTCCCCGTGCCCCCAGCTCTGCCAATTTGGATTTCCACCGCTGTGTATAACTTACAGCGTCATCAAAGGCCGGTTGCTCTCATACCATGTCTATGTGGTGTGGGAGGTTAAAAATCCCTTGGGTCGGTAAAAGTGTGGGCTCGGGCTTTCTATCGACCAGCAGTGGAATGAGGAAGACCAGTCGTCTATGACTGAAATTTCCCCTGCTTAAACAACTAATGGACCAAAAAAAAAAAAAAGGAAAAAAAAAAAAGGACTAACAAACTCAAAAGAGCACCTATTTATCAGGGAAGCCAACTCTGGAACAAACTCTCTGCCAAAACCAGGAATGCAACAACCTACCTGCAATTTAAATCTAGATTAAAGGTTGAGTACCCAACATAGACATACATTATTAAACCTACCTGGATAGACTACAAAAGTTGAGAACCGAAATAAATACATAGTCCCAAACCACTCCCTTCCCTCTTCCTCTCTGAAATCCCTCCTGGAAAAAAGAGTAAAAGAAATAACAACTACCAAAGTATACCGACCAGCCTATAACACCTGACTAAACCAATAAAAGATATACTACCGACAAAGCTATAGTTGACCAAGACAATTTAAATGAGTCGTGCAACCATTATTTGCATAATCCAAAATCCATGACTATACCTGTATCCGCAAGTCATGGCCATTATATTAATGTCTCCTCACAGTTATGATCATCAAATCACTGATATAGTCTAAGGGTAAATGGCTATTCTCCAGTCTACATGTGCAAAATAAGATCCCACTATATTTGTAATGCCTCATTTTAACCTACTATTGCCTATATTGTTCATACCATCGCATCCTCTCATCCATAAATAGTTCATATGCACTAAAAATTGTTACGGCCGGAAGACCAGTGCCTCAGTCCTAAAAAAAGATGTTATTCAACTGGAATAAAAATTTGAAGAAAAAACAAAAGTATATTTCCATAACTAAATTCACTTACTACTAGTAGTCAGTATGTAGTACCTACATAATTCACCATAACCATAGTTACAATGACACTAGAGTAACTAGTGACACTGACAGCCTGTATATATCCACGAAGGGACCGCAATGCCAATGCCAATGGACCGTCACAATGTCAATGTGAATGTGGGCGTGTGCCACTCAGTCACACTGCACTGATTACTCAGTCTCTTTTCTGGGCGTTTGCTGTTTGGTATACAAGTCGTGTATGACAACTCCTTGTCAGGAATAGCCATACGGACACCTATTTAGTTGGCATCAAAATGGAAATAGAGACAACTAGCTGTAGTAGCTCGCGTTGCTTTGTGGCAAACAATGTTGGCAGGGAGCCCGGCCACGTTGGCACAAATCTGTCTTTTACCAGTGCAGACTCTGACGGCCTCGTACGCACTTTTCGACGCGACGGGACACCGCTAGAATTTCTTTGGTCGTTGCTCCCTACATAATTTATACCACCTTCAATATGTGGTTGCTTCATAGATTCAATTTTACCTTTTCTTTCCCAGCGAGAAGATTTTTGGCGCGGTCGTCTTGTTCCATTGTACAGTAGATTGTCTAGCTCAAACCGTATGTTGTTTGTACACACACCATGGCGGCCATCACTCCTGCCGAATCTCGTTCTCGAATCTCGTGTTGCCATCGTAATCCAACAGGTGGCAGCACCTGGTTAGTGTTATCAGAGAGCGTGTATATAAACAGATATACACGCTCTCTGGTGTTATGCTTTTAAGTTTTAGAAACAATCTTGTGTTGGAGCTTTACGTCCTGGCAACATCTAATGTCATATCAGGACGAGTATCGAATTATAAATCTCAGGACACTTAATTATCAAATCTTGTAAAGGAACTATATTCTCAGATATGGATATTAAATCTCCGGTCACTGATAGAGATTAACTGCATAATAATATATTTTAGATTATATATGGATATAAGTGCACACTCATGGCGAATGTATAGCGCTGCCCCACTGGCACCATGACCCAATTTCCCACTCAGACACATTACAAATAATGGTATATTCCTGTACTGCACTTAAGACAAGATTTTTGTTATATGATTTGTTCCTCATATATGTTGTGTGTAGGCATATGCTCTATTCATGGTATTACGTAACTTCGTGTTTACATTTTGCATATTGTTATCAATAACAGGAGACAAAGGGGGAAAATAGGTTTTAATTGTTTTGTTGAGGTCTTACATCTTAGCAACATCTAAGGTCATATCAAGACGGGTAGAGAGTTGTGACAATGTGCACTCATACTTAAGTCATCAATCAATCAATAGTTCCATCCTCTAGTCGAGGGTTGGATGCAATGGTTCTCCACTTGTCCCGATGTTGTGCTGTTCTGATAGACTGTGAATAATTCAAGCCTGTCCACTGTGAAATATTTGTAAACCATGATGTTCTTGGTCTCCCTCTCCCTCTGCTGCCATTCACCTTCCCTTCCAACAATGTACGGTATATTGAACTCTGACGAATGATGTGGCCAAAATAAATAAGTTTCTTTGTCTGTATAGTGGCAAACAAGCTTTTCTTATTTTTAATTTTTCTGAGAACTTCTTTGTTGGTGATCTTCTTTGTCCATGATATTTTCATCATCCTTCGATAAGTCCACATCTCAAATGCTGCTAAACGTTTGTACATTTTCTTAGAGATTGTCCATGTCTCTGCCCCATACATTAGAGTAGACCACACATAACACTTAAGTCATATCAACTTAATAATGCCTGAGTGTTGCCCCAATTTTTTTTACTAAATGTATTTTATTCAGTGAATAATGTCTTTTGTCAGCGCCAGAGCACTGGTCTTCCGGCCGTTCATTACAATTTGTTGGTACATAAATGACAATATCAGTTGCAATAATAACCACATGAAAAACCTGTTCGATAATAGAAGCATAATATAAATTGACTATTTGTCGTAATAGTAACTGCATGCAATTCCAGTTCAACATATGTATTATGCACTTGGTGAGCATGCATCAATAAATGTACAAGATGACTCTAGAATTGTCTTTAAACACTTCTTTCTTCCTTTGTTTTCTCTCTTCTTTTTTCAAAAAGATATAACATATCTCCAATACACATATATATATTTTATATTGTAAATATGCAAATCAGTGGATCCAATCACCAATACCAAATGCGGAAACCTGCCTATTTTTAAAAAATCCCATCACGAGTGTTCCGTTCTGTGTGGCCTAATGATGGGATCGAGGTCTGAGATTGCAGTGGGGACTTACATCAGACAGGTTTTATGTCAATTTAAAGGACAATTTTAGGTAATAGGTTTTGAAAGAAGGTGTAGTAGGGGTGGGGCACGGGTGGGAAGGGGATCAGCGTGCAGGGCTGTGTAGTGCATTTGAGAACATTTATATATATATGTATGTACAAGGGAAGACTAAGTTACTGGCATCATGACCAAATATCCCACTCAGTCTCATCCTGATAACCCTGTTAAACCAAACTTGAAGGGACCCTAGAAAGTTGTTTGGATTAACCGATCATTGGTTTAACCAAGCTTTGGCTTTGACTTTAAGTAAGCGTGTATTGCCCATGTAATATACAATGTATGTGGATATTTACCATTTATCATATAAAAAAAGTCAGTGGGATCTCAGATGACCTCATAACCACATGAAAGTTTGGGTTTACCATGCATACCGGAGTGGCCTGAGGTCCGACAATTTTGTTTGGATTAACCGATAATTTGGATGAACCGACTTTGGTTTAACAAACTTTTTTTATATGATAAATGGTAGTATTTTGCCGGGCCGCCAAAAAAAGTTTGGATTAACCGATCGTTTGGTTTAACCGAGATTGGTTTAACTGGGTTATACTGTACTATACATACCAAAGTAATACTCTGGGTAGGGGTGAAGCTTTTATCTATCTGATAGTGAACTAACCAGTATCAATTTTGTAAGTCAGTGCTTTGACTCAGTCGGAATTTGAACCTATGACCTTCTACATGGGAAACAATGCGGCGCAGTGCGCTTCATGTTTTTGTTCCCACCAGTAGCCTACGTCGGTGGAGAATATTGGTAAATAAGAAGAACAAACACATAATTCACAATAACAACATATTCACCAAAAAAAATAAAGGAGACAAATCTAGAGCCAAATATAAGCTCTAGAAACGGACATTTGTAATTCATACTGGAGAATTTCCCAATGGATGGTTTATCTTTACATGCTGCTTACTGGCGATTACGTGGAAATATATAAGAATAAAGGATGGACACGTTGTAGTAGGCCCTAAGTATTTGGCGGGGGGGGGGGGTAAATAACATAATTATTCCCATTTCTATATTTTTGTCAGTTAGTAGGCAAATTGCTCCGAATTAGGCTCCATGCTCAAGGGGGGGTGGGTCTTTCAAAGCATTTCACTAAGACATACCTTGGCTGTGAACATTGGGGCCGAGCCAAAATATGTTCTAAATTGGATCCCGCAGCTCCTATAACGCCGGTCCTGGTTGCATCACCCATCCAGCCCGTCAAATTACACCATGCACAAACCAAATTAACTATATCCAAATAAATGCCTCTATTTGATTTTGTGTGTGTTCTATTAATTTTAACAGCACTCAAACTGTCTGTGAATCGCCTCTAAAAAAACAACAACCAAGAAGCGGTATTGGGATTTTTAAAGGAACATTTAAAACTCGAACGCTTTGAAGTTTGATTCAGATTTTTTTGGGTTGAAAACTTAATTAGTTTAATTATAATTACTTTTGGTTCCTCACACATAATGCTATAACATAGCATTAAGACTAAAGTGACACAAATATTGTCATACTATTACATTATGTTTGCCCTTTCGTCTTATTTGCAAACAGAATACAAATAACTATAAAACCACCCGACAATAATATTATTTTTCATGACATTAAATTGATATTTCTATTGATAGATGGCACCAGAGTCGGTATATAGTAATACACTGCGGTGTTTCTGGATCTACACCAGTTGCTAAATTATAGTCTTGGGTAAATGTAAAGCGATGCAGTATCTTGAAAAGAGAGGTGTCATGGCGGTTGTGAAGGGCCAGTGAAATCTTCCGAAGCAAATCAGCTACTGACTTTATTTGACGGCAAGGAGTTTCATAAACAGGTATGTAATAGTATATCAACTACATAGTTATTCTCCACATAATTTAAAACCGATTTCATGGGTCTCAGTGACTCCTAACCACACAAACTCCCGTTATTTGTGTTGTTCAAGGGACACATTTTCATTGGACGCCTTGAATTCAGGACCGTCGGAAAAAATTGCCCTCGTACTATGTTTCCTTGGGAGTGGCGCTACGAACTAGTCTATTTTGTGCTTTGAATAACACACATTCTATTAACTATTTGATTGAAGGTCTATAGACCCCCACTTTTCGGTAAATAGCATGGATTCCAGTTCATTTATGCTAACGGGGAGAACAAAATGGCGGTATCTTAGCGCTGTCTACTGCCTGAGTGACGTCATTGGCATTGCCACTGTAGTCGTCCATTTGGCTTTCTTATCAGCGGTGGCACGCACTTTACATTTGACTTCTCTCGAATTTCCCAATCTACGCTGAATAAGCACACTGATAAGCAATGAAGAAGTACCAATGACACTTTTCTTATTAAACTCATAGAAATACCAGTGACAGTTTATTGATTCATTTTACTCAGACGACAAATGCCTGTATTCAGCTGTCAAAACTGTGGACGTTAAGCTGCGAACACACTGGACGCGTATCTCGCGCGTGCGTCAGGCGTCGCGCGTGCGTAAAAAATCCAAATGTATGTAATAAAGAGAACCCGAACACACTGGCGCGTGCGTTTATCGCGCGTGCGTCACGAATCGCTTTTGGAGCGATTATTTACGCTTGACGCGTGGTAACGCTTGGCTTTTGACCGACTTTGCCTGACTTTGCGTGTGTCTCTGTGTCTGTGTGTGTGTGTCTCTGTGTGTGTCTCTCTCTCTGTATGTGTGTGTCTGTGTGTGTGTCTCTATGTGTGTGTCTCTGTGTCTGTATGTCTGTGTCTGTGTGTGTGTCTCTGTGTGTGTGTCTCTGTGTCTGTATGCGTGACTCTGTGTCTATGTGTGTGTCTCTGCCTGTAGGTGTGTCTATGTGTGTGTCTCTGTCTGTGTCTCTGTGTCTGTATGTGTGTCTATGTGTGTTTCTCTGTGTCTCGATGTGTGTGTCTGTATGTGTGTCTCTGTGTCTGTGTGTGTGTTTCTCTCTGTGTCTATGTGTGTGTCTCTGTGTGTGTCTGTGTATGTGTGTGCATCTGTGTGTGTGTCTCTGTCTGTATGTGTCTCTGTGTGTGTCTCTATGTGTGTATGTCTCTGTGTATGTGGGTGTCTTTGTGTCTGTATCTGTGTGTCTCTTTGTCTGTGTGTGTCTGTTTGTGTGTCTGTGTGTGTGCATCTCTGTCTGTGTATCTCTGTCTGTGTGTGTATCTCTGTGTCTCTGTCTCTGTGTGTGTCTCTATGTGTGTGTGTGTGTCTTTGTGTCTGTATCTCTCTCTGTGTCTCTGTGTGTGTCTCTCTGCATGTGTCTCTGTGTCTCTGTGTGGGATGGAGGGAGGGAGGGAGAGAGAAAGAGAAGGAGGGAGAGAGGCAGGCAGGCAGGGAGGGAGAGTGTCTGTGTGTGTCTCTCTCAGAGACACACACACAGAGACACAGACACACACATAGAGACACACACACACAGACACACACAGAGACACACACAGACACAGACACACCGAGACACAGGGAGGGAAAGAGGGAGGGAGGGAGATTGTCTGTGTGCCTCTCTCTCAGAGACACACACACACAGAGGCACAGAACACACACAGACACACACAGACACAGACACACACACACACAGAGACACACACAGAGACACACACACAGACACAGAGTAACACACACACAGACACACACACACACACACAGACACAGAGAGGGAGGGAGGGAGAGTGTCTGTGTGTGTCTCTCTCAGAGACACACACAGACACAGACACACACATAGAGACACAGAGTCACACACACACAGACACACAGAGACACACAGAGACAGAGACACACACACAGACACAGAGTAACACACACACATACAGGAGGGAGGGAGGGAGGGAGAGTGTCTGTGTCTCTCTCTCAGAGACACATGCACACAGAGACACAGAACACACATAGAGACACACAGACACAGAGTCACACACACAGAGACACACACACAGAGACACACACAGACACATACAGACACACCGAGACACACACACAGAGACACACACACAGACACACACACAGAGTAACACACAGACACATACAGACACACCGAGACACAGAGAGTCAAACCAATGACGCATACGCGTGGCAGACGCATCCAGTGTGTTCGCTATTTGCGCGCGAGAACCGCATGACGCTCGCTTGTACTTTACGCACGCCCGACGCACGCGTCCTGTCTGTCCGCAGCTTTAGTCATTTTTCAGTAATGGGGCTGTTACATTACGACGCATCGCTCAAAAGTACGGCAACGTATGTGATTTTTTGCCACTATGTCATGATACGTCGTTACGCATGCGTATGGCGGGGCGTGTCGGCAAAGTTTTGTGCATGCGCAAAACTTTTGACATGTGACAACACATGGGTGCTTACGTTACGCCTACGTTAGGTGTATGTTAGATGTGCGTTGGAGGAACATTGTTCTTAATGTTGACTTTCGTTCCTCTGACAGAGAGCGTTCACTCCGCGTGTTGGCAACATAAGGCCAACGTATGACAACGTTCTAACGTATGCATAACATATGGCCGACGCGCGGTTGGCATTTCTCCACCATGTCTCGACGTATAGGGCATGCGTCTGGCGCTCACTTAACGTATATAACGTTCGCCGGCGTTCTGCGAACGTGCCGTGAGCGTTTTGCGGGTGGGTCAGGTGCCCCCCGCACTTTGGCATGCATTACTCGCGCATTACGCCAAAATCACGCGTGTGGATGCACGCTGGCGCAACGCCAAAATGTGCTGGACTGTTGTTGGACATGCGTCGCTCATGCGCTGGCACTACACTCTCATACGTTGTGCAACACGTTAAACGGTCGCTAGTGGAATGTTGGGAGCGCGTTATGCCAACGGTAGGTAAACGCCGCTCGCGCAAGCGGCACATTAGCCACACGGTGTGCCAAACTTCTTTTTTTCCCTCGCATGCGTCGACATACATTGCCATTACGTCAGACCAACGGTACGCTTACATCCACTACGTTGTGCTGACATCCACCTTTTTCCCCCACACCTAAATGTTAGACACATCTCACCGTAAAAAAAGTGATTTTACGCGTTGACGGCGCGCTTGCAAGATGTGTCATAATGTGACAGGGCCTTAATGTTTGCATTGAATTGAAACCATGCGGAATCGATAGATCGCATTGAGAGGATTAATAACATATATACTGTTGTTACCATGCAGTGCATATTTATTGCGCTATGCCAGTTTTTATGAGCCAAAAATGGGGATTTATTTGACCAGTCAGTCAATTGGACAGGCAAGCCAACCATGTTGGCTGTCTAAATTTTGTTATGGGCTGTAAAATCTAATAGATAATTTAGTATATGATTATACTACTTTATTCCATTGCCTGATATGCAGTTTAGCATATATATACATGAATATCACACTTTAAAAAACCAGTTAGAAATTAATTAGAGCACATCGAAAATTTGAAAATCCCCCCCCCCTTTCCGGCTCCCCGAAACGCCGCGGGGGACAGCACCATGCGATTTCTTACATCGGCATATACCTCAGTATATATATACAAAGACCCTATAACACTAAGATGGCTCACTCCCTATCTCTCCCATGGTAATGTAAATTTTGCAGTGCCATCTTGTGGTGGGTTTGATCAGCCCGGCTGCTGGCTGGTGTTTCACATGTAAGCACATAGGCCTACAAGTTCAAGGCGAGAGGGTGAGTTTAAAATAAAAAAAGAGAGATTGCCTGTCATTTGGATTTGGCCGATGTTGCTCCTACTGCCTGGTCCCCACCTTCCTCTGCCCCGCCCTCCCTCATTCCCCCGCTCTCTCCCACTCCCTCCCTCCTTCACCCCTCGCCCTCCCCCTCGCTCTACCCCTCGCTCTCCTCACCTACCTTACTCGGTGCTCTCACACCACACCTCCCTCCCTCTTCCCTCTCCGCTTCCTCCTCCCCTCCCCCTCCCCCTCCGCTCCCCATCCCCATCCCCCTTCCTCCCTAACACTCCCTCTTCCTCCCCCGCACTCCCTCTCCGACTCCCCCTCCTCACCCACCTCAGTTGGCGCTCTGACACCACACCTCATGACCCCCTCCCTGCTTGCGTGTTGCTACTCCTATATCAGTTCTGTGTGGTGGGGGTTGATGGTGTGTGTGGTTGGGGTGTAGGTGGATATGGTGTAGGTGTAGCTGTGTGTGGTGGAGGTGTAGGTGGTTTGTGCTGGAGTTGTAGGGGTCTTGCAGAGTGGCACCTCACAATCTTTAGCATCCATAAACCCCCACCACACATCTACACCCTCACCACAGCCCTAAACCTCCACCACACACACCTAAACCCCCCACCACATGCCTATTCCCCCACCACATCCCTAAACCCCCACCACACCCCCACCACACCTGCACTCCCACCACACACACACCACACCTACACCACCGCCACACACCTACGCTCTCACAACACACACCTACACTCAAACATACACACCTACATCCCCACAACACACACACACACTACACCCCCAGCACACATCCACCACAGACCTACACCACCAACACACACATACCTACACCCCCACCACCCCCCAACCACATCCCTAAACCCCCACCACACACCTACCAAGCGACAGCAGGGTTCCTTCTGACACTCCAATGCTATCAAAATGATCAAACCCACCACCTGGTGCACTGGCTGTTCTCTTGATTACACAGTACAGGCTGAGTGAGCCGTCTTAGTGTTATAGGGTCTTTGGTATATACTTGGCTATATATTTATATACGACGTATATACTACATATATATGCATGTGTAGGTGTAGTACGGTCACGCTCCTGCCGTATGGCCAGGTAACCTTAGTGGGGCGCAGGTTCGAGCCGCCGCTGCCAGGGGCGCTCCCATCAGGCTATAAGTATGGTACACATTAGTTTGTGCACCTGACGTTAAACAACATGATAACCACTAATATCTGGCCTGATAGGCAGGTACTTTGGAGCGTTATAAATATCTAATCTAGAACCAGCATTATGTAGTCTGTTAAGTGAAGCAAATAAAGAAAAAAAACCAGTTAAAGGTCTTATTTATTTTTAGAGTAGGCCCCTACCCAGATAGCACACAGCCGGCGGCCGCTCCGGCGGCCCGACGGTAGAAACCGCCGTCGGGCCGACGTTGTTTTGTCCAACCTCCCACCGTCGACTCGACGGCGGCTGCCGCCGTCGCCCCGACGGCGGAAACCGCCGACGATCCGACGGCGACAAAACGCCGTCGGGCCGACGGCGACAAACGCCGTCGGGCCGACGTTGTTTTGTCCAGGCTGCCGCCGTCGCCCCGACGGCGGAAACCGCTGACGAGTCGACGAGCCGAGAAGACACTGTCACTCTATTGTCAATACGTACAGGTGCAAAAATATTAGTTTTATTCAAAATTACTAGAAATCGAGAACCCTAACCGTATAAATTTAATATAGTCTGTACGTATTGACACTATAGTGACAGTGTCTTGAACTGAGTCGAACCGTCAACAACCCGTACCTGATAATTCAAATCGTATTAACACGAATAATTCCATTAATATGTCGTAATAAATTACAAAACTTTTACAAAATAATCTAAACATATTAATAAACAAACCTGTTACATAATTCCTTAAAATTCCTGGGATTTCTGGAGTTATTTGTTGTAAAAGAACGCTGCTCAACGATCGCGCGTGGACCGGTGGAGATTCGAAGTAAACAAACCGTATCGGATAATTCAAATCGTATTAACACGAATAATTCCATTAATACTTCGTAATAAATTACAAAACTTTTACAAAATAATCTAAACATATTAATAAACAAACCTGTTAAATAATTCCTTAAAATTCCTGGGATTTCTGGAGTTATTGGTAGAAAAAGAACACTGCTCAACGATCGCACGTGGTCCGCAGGCGACTCGAGCCGGAAACCATATGTAACGAACTGCGCATGCGCAGATCAAGACCGTCGGCCCGACGGTGGCCCGATGGTGGCTCGAATGTGGAAAATGAATGCAAACCAACGGCGGCCCACCACCGTCGGCCCGACGGTGGCTCAAAAGTGGAAAGGGATTGATACCCAACGTCGGAACACCACCGGCGGCCCGACGGTGGCTCGAATGTGGAAAATGAATGCAAACCAACGGCGGCCCACCACCGTCGGCCCACCACCGGCGGCCCGACGGTGGAAAGTCGGTGGCGATGGTCCGACCAATAGCCGACGTCGGGCCGACGGCTGTGTGCTATCTGGGTACATGAAATAATCTAGGAAAATTCTAAATTGGCCATTTACATCGATGCCATTCCTATCACTTAAGTGAATGACTGAATCTTCCACTTTCTTTTTCATCATAGAAAGGATATATTTTCACCGTTTCATAACCAGACGGGATGGCCGAATGAGTTGAGTGTCCGTCTCCCATTTCGGTAGATCGTGGGATTCGAATCCACAGGTTCAAACCCTTGTTGAGTCAAACCAATGACTTAAAAATTGATAAAGTTGTTGCTACCTAGCCTGGTGCTCAGCATTATTAGGATAGGGCAAGGAGCAGTGAAATGAGGAAGACCAATCGTCCACGATTGAAATTTCCCCTACTTAAAGTGAACAGGTTTAGGCTGCTGAGACAGGAACCATACTCCGACAAATGCTCTCCAAGCACAACCTTGTTTAGTTTTTATGTTATAGAACCAAATATGTGTGGGGAGAGTAGTGGACCCACTTCACCAGAAGTGGGTCAGTGCTGAGGTCAAGGTGGGAGGGGGGGTTGAGGCTGGGACTAGTTGGCAGCTGTTGTTTTGAAAATGGATGGGTGAGTGGAGAGAGGGGAGAGTAAAACTGGGGTATTTTCAATTTTCTTTAGAGTAGTTCAATCAGGAAATATATTTGCTTTAATGTAAAATATATGTTAGTACATTACATTGCATAATTCAGTCAGAAACATATATATATGAAGGAAAACCTTTTGTTGTTGTTGAATGTCAAAAGGTTTTGTACTGTATGAGGTTTGAACAAACAACTTCAGATTACAAATTCAACACCCTAACTGTAATGAAGTGTGAACACCTTGAGCTGCGTTATGGAACTGTTTATTTATCTTACGTCATCCTAGCACACCCCCATACATGACGTCATCGTTACGTCATGGTTACCGCTGACACAGATACATAACATCTCCTTTCCATGGAAACGCTTATTCCTATGATGTATTACCTTATACCGATATTGATAAACGTAACAGAACAAGATTGTCTTAAATCTAGTACACACTTAACCTAGCCTCAGATATGAGTCCATTAATTGTTTGTGTGGCATTATGGTAACACTACGACACCACTTGATAACAACCACACAATGCACACCCCATCAACGACATGTATTATTGGAGCTGTGCGAAGGATATGATATTAATACTAGATATACCGTATTCTGTGAACATTTACTAGATGTGATCCATAGTCATTTCTTGCTCTTTTATGGCAATAACATTTCTCCCAACAGGATAATTAGTCTTGAGTTAACTTAAGGTCTACTTATGCAAGAACACCCAATCTATCTGGTCGGCGAATATATCGACCGTAACGAGTTTGATATGGCTGCTTTAATGCCATTCATATCTTTCTGGGTGTCGGAAATGTTGTCTGCATTTACTTCTAATCGAGCATTTTTATTCTTGCTCATATTATTTTTATTGGAGGGGAACATTTAAATATGAACTTTCGGTTACGGCGCACCACCGTATTGTCCGCGTTCATGATTCTGTAGTCTCTTGGTCCAGGCGTATTACTTTGTATGATTTTACCATCCCTCCACTCATTCTTGTGATCTTTATATTTTATTATATCACCTGCCTGAAGCGTCCTTAATGTTTTTCCAGCTCGTTTATCAAAATACCTCTTTTGATTGAATTGAACCTGTTTCAACAATGCCAATTTAGATGGTTGCAGTCGGGGTCTCAGACGAACCTCTAACATAGGCATTCTGGTTCTTAATGTGCGAGACATTAGCAATTGTGATGGAGATGCCCCCATACCTTGCAATGGTGTGTTCCTGTAATTCAATAGGCCTAAATACATATCACCATCACCTTTTGCTGACTTCTTTAATATACCTTTGACCGTTTGTACAAACCGTTCAGCTTGGCCGTTGCTTTGTGAATGCATTGGGTTAGTATAAACAGGTTCAAAGCCATATTTGTTAGAGAAACTAGTATATTCTACACTTTTGAATTGAGGCCCATTATCGGACACGACATATCTTGGTATACCGTATCTAGCAAATGTCTGCTTAAGGGCAACGATAACAGCTTTGCTTGTAGTCTCATGCATATGTATAACCTCCGGGAATTTTGTATAATAATCAACAATGATCAAATAATTTAAACCGTTTGAATGACATAGGTCAACCCCTATTTTATAAAATGGGATGTCTACTATCGGGTGATTTATCAGAGGTTCCTTATGGGGCGCATTTCGGAACTCTTGACAAATCTGACATCTGGCAACTTTGTCTTCTATTTGGGCGTTCATTCCGGGCCAGAATACAGTGTCCCCTCGCTAATTGTTTACACTTGATGATCCCTAAATGCGATTCATGTATCTTATCTAACACATCTGGTTGCAATATTCTAGGAATAACAATTTGCAAACCCTTAAATACTAAACCCTCAGAGTATGTTATGTCTCTACTGTAAGTGTAGAACGGTCTAATACTTTGGCGATACCTTTTTGCTATTATCTGGCCAACCGTTGACAGTCAAATTTATTATTTCTTGCAATGTTTTTGTCCATTTTGGTTGCTGATACAACCCGTTGCACTATATCCTTATCAACATCCACGGACGCCACCGAAACGTCTTTATCGAAGAGGTCATTTGGCTCTATGCTAGATGTGTGCGCCCTGGACAATGTATCTGCAAAAAAAAGCGTTGACCCCTTAGTGTAAACTACTTTTAAATTATAATTTTGCAATCTCATCCTCATGCGCTGCATACGTGCCGATAGTTCATGGATGGGCTTCAACATAATAGATTCTAATGGTTTGTGATCAGTTTGAACAATTATACTATTGCCAAAAATATATTCATGAAACTTTTTACATCCAAAACATATGGCAAGAAGTTCCTTCTCTATAACGGCATAACTGACTTGACAATCATCTAAAGCCTTAGAAGCCATTGCAACTGGTTGGTCATTTTGGAACAGAGTCGCCCCTAACCCATATTTGGATGCATCTACTTGCAATGTTATTTGTTCCTTACAATTAAAATATTTTAGGACAGGTGCATCCCTTAACAATTGCTTCAGTTTATTAAACGCTGCTCTCTGCGGATCATCCCAGTGCCAAGCTACATTTTTTTTTATGACTGTTCGTAAAGGTTTAGTTATCTGTGCCATGTTATTTATGAATTTGCTGACATAACCGATCATGCCTAAGAATCTTTGTACAGCAGGTTTGTCAGTTGGATCCGGCATGTCTATTATTGCCTGTACGCGTTCTTCATTAGGCTTTAATCCGTCAGCAGTGATTAAATGACCTACATAATTAACACTGGTTTGGCAAATTTTTGACTTCTTAGGGTTTAGTTTAAGATTCATTTCCCTGGCACGGGATAATACCGCTTCCAGGCGTTCATTGTGTTCCTGTACGGTTCTGCCATGCACCAAGATATCGTCTGAAATTACATGAACCCCTTTCATATCTCGTAACATGTCATTCATTTCTTTGATGAAAATGTCACCCGCCGTTTTGATACCAAACGGCAACCTTGTGTAACGGAATCTGCCCCACGGGGTATTAAAGGTACATAGTTTTGAACTATTGTGATCCAGCTCTACCTGCCAGTAACCACTATTGGCATCTAATACGGAAAAGAATTTGGATCCGTGTATTTGAGACACGACCTCCTCAACGGTACGTACCGGATATGGGCCACGTAGTATAGCCCTGTTTAATTTTGTTGGGTCTAAACAGATCCTAATCTTGCCTGGCTTCCTTACAATGGTTATAGAGCTGACCCATGGTGTAGGGTCATCCTCCTTTACAATTACACCTAAGTTCAACATACGGTCTAGTTCTTGCCTAACATCATCTGTAATAGACACAGGTATCCTACGTGGAGGGTCAATGACAGGAGGTACAGATGCATCAACATGTATCATAGCATTTACTTTTATCAGGCCTAGACCAACAAATACATCCGAATATTTATTTACCATTTCATGTGCGTCAGATCCATTCAATTTGTCTTGAACAACATCAACACGAGCGATCAGTCCTAAATCAACACATGCTACTTTTCCCAGGATGGCGCTCCCCGCATCTGTTACTTGAAATTTTAGTCGTTTTCCCGCTGACGTCTAGCTGTATTTCCCCTGATGGTATTATGCGATCACCATTGTATGTTACGAGATGACATTTGGACGGGTTCAAACACTACGTTCTCCAGCTTGCGGTATACATCCAACGGTAGAAATGTTAGCCTCAGAACCCGTATCCATCTTGAAAGACACCTCAACGTTGCCAATGTTCAATGTTGTGAACCACAATCCAGGTCCACTATTTGCGTTGCTGTACACCGCCTCCGACGAACAAATCATATGTTTGACCCACATCCTCCGGCACGTCGTCAAGGTTACTAGGGTCAACATGTACTTCGTTAACTGGCACAGCATTTGTCATCCGTGCCCGGCAAACTCTGCGAAAATGCCCCAGCTTGTGGCAACTGTCACATTCCTTGCCACGAGCCGGACAATTCCCTTTTTGATGATTATAACCGCATTTATCACATTGCCCGGGTTGTTGTCTTGCCTGTCGAAACCTCATTGACGTAGGCGGTGTCCACGGTTGTGACGGTCGCGTCATGAAACCATGGCGACGCCCGTATCGCAGAAGAAATGCTGGCCACGCCCTCCTCTGCAGTAACATCGGTATTCACTAATTGCGCCGCTTTGTGCTCGCTTAATCTGCACATCTGAACACATTGATCCAACGACAAATTCGGTGTTTGTAGCAGTCGATTCCGTAACATATTATCCTTGACACCACATACCAGTCTATCACACAACAACGAATCCTCTAAATTGTCATAGCAACAATGTGTGACACGCGATTTAACTTCTCGTATGTAAGCGTCAATGTTTTCACTCGTTTGGTTATACGAGTTGAATTGATATCGAATCACCGTAATGTTAGATTTACCTTCACAGTATTCATTAAATGCATCGATGAGTGGGCCGATTTTATCCTTGTTCGTTGCATCAATCTTCAAGGTCTTGTGGATCTTCTGCGCGTCTCGGCCCGCCACATGAAGGAATACACAGCACTGTACTTTTTCCGACTTGGAAGAAGCACCCGATGCTGTCGCATATATCTCATATGCCTGCAACCACGACCTCCATTCCATAGCCATGTTATCGTCCACATTTAAATGAGACGGGGGTTTTAATCCCGTTAACGCCATGTCGTTAAGTTCGTTCAATACATCTGACACCATGTAATGAAGTGTGAACACCTTGAGCTGCGTTATGGAACTGTTTATTTATCTTACGTCATCCTAGCACACCCCCATACATGACGTCATCGTTACGTCATGGTTACCGCTGACACAGATACATAACACTAACCACTAGGCCACAGAGGCCACATATAATTGGCTGTCTCAGTTCAGGCTATTTGTATATATATATACAATGTCATATATATACAAGATGGATGTATGTATGTATGTATGTATGTATGTATGTATGTATGTGTGTATGTGTGTGTGTGTGTGTTTATTTATTTATTTATTTATTTATTTATGTATATTACATTGCCTGATTCAATCAGAAAAACATATAGAAGGAAAATCGTTTTTTTGTTGTTGAATGAAAAAAGCAGTGAACTACATGGGGTTTGAACCCACAACACCAAACAAATTTCAGATTACAAGTTCAGATTAAACACTAGGCTTCAGAGACCACACATAGTACTTGTCTCAGTTCAGGCTATTTGTATATACGGCGTCGTATATACAAGGTGTGTGATTGTGTATGAGTGTGTATATATACCATGTGTATATCATAAGTATGATGTATATATATACTAGTTATATCAAATGTATGCGTTGCGAAGGCATCATACGATGCCCATGCAGTAAATACATTTTATATATACTAGTATATAAGTCATATATATACAAAGTATATGCAAGGTATATATATATGGACCCAAAAATATATATATATATATGTATATATATATATATATATATATATATATATATATATATATTGATCTGCCAATACTAATATATATATATATAGGCCCGGGGTAGTAGAACCATATCAGTTTCTACACTCACCTATGATGAACTGCACATTCTATGATTCAGCTGGGCCTGAGCATTAATGGTTTGATGGGATCGCCACAATGGGGGACCTCCGACTTTTTAGTTCAAATTCCTGCCGTTCGCGTCGCCACTGAACAAGTGGGCCTGAACTGCACACTGTAATAATGCAAACTCAATGGCTATGAGCAATCTTCATACAGAAAAAGTGAAATATCTCTAAAACTACACCACCTAGAAGCAACCCGCTTGGAAGACATATAGAAAACATATTCAACGAATAGATTATATTAATTTTATATGGTTAGGGTTCTGCATATATCTATTAATTTTGAACAAAATAGGCGTTTTGCACTGCACGTACCAGCAAACTCAATGCATTGTCAATGGCCGTGAGCAATCTTCTTTCAGAAAAAGTGAAATATCTCTAAAACCACACCACCTAGACACAAACCGCTTGGTACACATATAGAAAACATATTCAACGAATATATTATATTAAATTTATAAGGTTAGGGTTCTCCATTTGTATTAATTTGGAATAAAATAGACTTTGCACTGCACGTACCAGCAAACTCAATGCATTGTCAATGGCAATATCTCTAAAACCACACCACTTAGAAACAAACTGTTTGGTACACATATAGAAAACATATTCACCGAATAAATTATATTAAATTTATATGGTTAGGGTTGTGCATTTCTATTAATTTTGAATGAAATAGACGTTTTTCACTGCGCGTACCGACAAACACAATGCATTGTCAATGGCAGTGAGCAATCTTCATACAGAAAAAGTTTAATATCTCTAAAACCACACCACCTAGAAGCAACCCGCTTGGGGCACATATAGAAAATATATTCAACGAATAGATTATATTAAATTTATAAGGTTAGAGTTCTGCATTTCTATTAATTTTGAATAAAAATTGATGTTTTGCACTGCGCGTACCGGCGAACTCAGTGCATTGTCAATGGCCGTTTAGGACCACTGGTACCGATGCGCCATCTAGTGTCAACAAATGAACTACCCCGGATGTCCCCCATTGCGCAGGTTTCTGGGTTTAATGCTGTGATGGCAGCAGCCCTTCTGGTCATGCCTATGTGTTATCGTTTGGACGGGATCCATCGCAAATGCCCTGTTCCACAGCGTATACATCGGAGGACGGCCTGGGGTCGTAGCACCATATCAGTTTCTACACTCACCTATGACGAACTGCACGTTCTGCGATTACGAGTCATCCGCCGGCACATACACTGCGGAACGGCTGCTGCCATCATAGCAGGATAGTTGATTCGTTGCTCACCACTGGTATGCACGATAGTGGGCGGTGCAGCACTCACAGCACATGTGAGTGTGTAAACAACAGCAGTATAAAGTGAACGGGCCGAACCGACTGGGCGACGTCAATGGTGTGGACAGCGTGGTGAGTGGGACTGAGTCAGGAGTGTGTCATGATACGGTGGACCATGTGTCAAAGCAGGAGGCAATGGTGCAGCAGCTGAGGATCGTGGTCGCAAATGCGGCAACTACAGACTTAACAGTGGATCAGACAATTAGTTTGAAGTGGTGAAAAGTGTGGGCAATGTGATAAGAGACAATGATGCTATTTACACCATTTGTGCTAAGGATGTATTTGATGGCTTTGTGTGTGTTGTTGAGATTTTTTTCATGATTGCTTGCAGGGAGTGTGTAATTGTGTTCATTTGTGTTCAATTGAAACCTTGTAGAATGTTTGTAGAATCCATGTGATGGGGGGATTGTGACCCAGATTGGGAGTGCCTGATGAGAGGAGCATTATTCAGCTTCAAGGTAAATGAGGTGTGTGAGAGTTGCTATATGGCAGAGAATTACTCCTCTATTACCAATCCGGAAACTGGTCCGGTTATGACTAACCGCCTAATTAAAGAGAAGGTTTTTTGACTGTTGTCGATCAGCCGTGTACATGTATATATATATACATGCATTGGGCGGGGTGCCAAAGGGCCACGATGACTTTAAGGCCATCTTTGATTGTTCCAGACCACAGGGTATATGTGTGAATCAATACACTGATCAATGTACAGTCAAGTTTGGATATAATTCAGTGGAAGGTATCACAGTGTCTTTACCACAAGGCGGGTTTCTGTAGACTATCGACATATCAAACGCTTATCGAGCAGTGAATATACACCCGAAGTGTAGAGAACAGGGCTCGTGTGGGATTTTGGTTCAGGCTTGGTGTATTTGCGAGACAATCGGTTATGCATGGGTCTAAGCAGTAGCCCGTATGTGTTTTCAAAGATAAGCGATTTTATTGTTCGCTGTCTATCGCGCGAAGGTTTTGATAGTTGTGTAAATTACCTAGATGACTTTTGTGTTTTTTCGGGTAATAAGGTTAGTTGTGAATCTGCTCATTTGAGACTAATCACTATATTGAGACGGATTGGTTTCTATATTAGTTTGAAAAAACTCACCCCTCCCGCCCAAGTGACAAGGTTCTTAGGAATAGAAATTGACGCAGTAGAGATGGAATTATGAATACCCGCGGATAAACTACTCAAATTGCAAGATCAGTTGAAAAAATTCCTGGCAAGAAAGAAAGTTTCAAGAGGGAATTAGAAATACTAAGGGGTATATTAGCTCAAAGTTGTAAAGTTGCAGGGACAAATAGTTTTGCGCCTGTCTTGACATGTTCTTGCCGGTGTGAAACCTCTATTTGCTCCCAGAGAGAGTGCCACTGGTAACTTGCAAAAGCCAGCAGCACTTCAACACTTTTGCAGGCATTTTTTCATGAAATGTAAAGATGCCTGCAGATTGCTACAAAAATGCACCCGTGCATTGAAGTCAGAATGGTGGGAAATGAAGGCAGAGGAGCTGCAGACAGAAACAACATGAAGGGCTTCTACAGTGGACTGAAGGAAGTGTGGGGACCCGTGAAGAAGGGACCTGTTCACCTGAAATCAACAGATGGAATGGAGACCTTTTCTGACAGCAAGAGAGTTGTGGCAAGATGGAGTGAACACTTCCAGAAGTTACTCAACGTCCCTGGTGACATAGATCACAAAGCTCTGGACAACATCCAGCAGCGCATTACCAAAACATGCCTCGATGAGATTCCAACCATGGATGAGATGGCTAGAGCAATCGCCAGCCTGAAAGATGGCAAAGCACCTGGGGGTGATGGAATTCCTGCTGAAGTATGGAAGCACGGAGGAGACAAATCTGTTCAACAGACTGCACCAACTAATGACCAATGCCTGGGAGGAGGGTTCTGTACCCCAAGCATGGAAGGATGCCAGCATTGTAACCATCTACAAAAAAGGTGATCGAACAGACTGTGGGAACTATAGAGGAATCTCTCTTCTTTCCATAGCAGGCAAGATCTTCGCCAGGATCCTCCTCAACAGACTATCTATTCACATAACACCTGATGTAGTTCTGGAGTCACAGTATGGCTTCAGCGGTAACCGGAGCGCCATGGATATGATGTTTTGTCTCCGACAGCTACAAGAAAAGTGCATTGAGCAGGACCGACCACTGTACATGGTATTTGTCGATTTCACTAAGGCGTTTGATACAGTCAGGAGGACCGGGCTATGGCAGCTACTGAGGAAGTATGGATGCCCAGAGAAGTTCACAACTATGATCGAGGCTCTACATACAGGAATGATGGCGAACGTTAGTGTTGGAGGGGAAGTCTCGGAATCGTTTGGGGTTACCAATGGGGTCAAGCAAGGTTGTGTACTGGCCCCCACGCTCTTCTCCATCTTCCTATCAGCAATGCTCGATGAGGCTTTCCGAGACATGGGGGATGGCATCTATATACAGTCCAGACAGAGCGCTGACCTATTCAATGTTGCACACTTCAGAGCGAAGACCAAGACTACTCGGATACTGGTGAGAGAGCTGCTATTCGCATATGACAGTGCACTGGTTGCCCACTCTGCTGAAGAGATCCAGAAAATAGTGGACGCTTTCTCCGATGCATCAAAGAAGTTTGGCCTGAAGATTAACATCAAGAAGACGGAGGTGCTATACCAACCCAACTCTACAAGAACCCGAGAGGAGGAGATCATGGTTGGCGGAAACAAGCTGAACTCTGTTCCGGAATTCACCTACCTCGGAAGCACTATATCAAGTGATGGACGCATTGATGCTGAAATACAGAGGAGGATGGCCAAGGCTAGCGCATCTTTCGGCCGACTACACCAGAGACTCTGGAACAACCACCATGTGTCCATTCGGGTCAAAGGCAAGATCTACCATGCAATCGTGCTATCCATCCTACTATATGGAGCCGAGGCCTGGAGAGTGTACAGACGACAGGTGAAAAAGCTGCATGCCTTCATGATGCGACATCTGCGTTCATTCATGAGGCTAACCTGGAAGGACAAAGTGACAAATAAGGAAATACTTGAACGGACGGGGCTGCCCTCTAGCAGTCTTTGTCGCATCGCGACCGACAGCATGATGATGATGTTGTAAAGTTGTCCACGGTGGGAGCACTTTCTCAAGAAGTGTGTACGATTTAATAGCATCAGTTGATAGATCCTGGCATATGGTTAGGCTCAATGAGGAATTTCGCCTGGACGTAAAATGGTGGCTAGATTTTGCAGCTGACTTTAACGGGAAGGCTAAGATTATTCCTTCTTTGGAGCCTTGGATTTGTATTTATAGTGATGCTTCCTTATTGGGCTTTGGCGCCTTGTTTGAGAATGATTGGGTGGCAGGAGGTATGCAAGTATTGCAATACCTCAGGGAGTTTGATGCCCCTGCCCTGCAGAGTTGTAAACCACTGCCTTGTGGTACAGGTTCTTGACAGAACCGAAGGCTAAGGGAGCAAACCCTGAACAGAAAACCATGTCACTGTGGCAGCAACAAGGGCGGTCGATGTATGGGACTCACAAAATCTCCCGACCAGCCACTGCAGGGTCAAATAGTTTTGCGTCTGTCTGGACATGTTTGTGCTGGTGGGAAACCTCTATTTGCTCCCCAAGAGAGTGCCGCTGGTAACTTGCAAAAGCCAGCAGCACTTCAACACTTTTGCAGGCAGCTTTCCTGAAATGTAAACCTGAAGCTGAGAGACATTAAGACCGACTCATGGACATGACTCACAGCAGAGATCTAAATGGAGAGCGGCAGTCAAGTAATGAAAGCAGTCTTTGTCGCATCGCGACCAACAGGATGATGATGATGATGATGATGATGATGATGGTGATGGGTGGCAGGACCATTTCCGAGTAATGGCGGGAATCTGGATAGAAAATGGCTGGGGCATCATTTTTCTAAGGCGGGTGATGAAGGGTGCGAGACCGAAAATATAAATGTATTAGAAATGTGGCCCATCGTAGTGGCGATGGAGAGGTGGTCAGGTAGCTGGGCAAATAGAACAGTCGTAATGATAACAGATAATATGCAGATGAGGGCAGCAATTAACACAGGCTGTAGTAAGAATGTCGCAATGAGATGGTTGAGGAGGATATTTTGGAAATCTATTACATCTAACTTTGACCTTCAGTCAGTTTATATTAATACAAAATGTTTGTTTGTTTGTTGTTTTATGTCCTAGCAACATCTAAGGTTATATCAGGACGGGTACCGACTTGTGACAGTGCACACTCATGGTGACTTTACAGTGCTGCCCCAGTCCTTGCCCTATCCTAATAATGCCGAGTGCCAGGCTAGGAAGCGACAAGTATACATTTTTAAGTCATTAGTTTGACTAGACCAGGTTTCGAACCCACGATCTACCAACACGGGAGACGGACGCTCTAACTGATTTGGCCATCCCGTCTGGTCAATACAAAATGTAGGAGGTTGAAGGGTGACGCTGTGAAGCAGGCTGCACCTATCTTGCCACACCTTTTGATGCAAATTTTGTATCAACTGCGTGATACTGAAGCACACATGGCAGTGAGAGCGGCCATGTTATGTCCTTTAGGGGGGGTTACACCGGAAGGGACATGTTACTAAATCGGATGTCTCCTTGTTGCAGAGTGATGTGGTGCATGTGTGGGGGATGATGGTGCACATAAAGAAATCAAAGACGAATCGGTTCAGGCAGCGGGTGCATCTGATACCTATTTTTTTTACTAAATGTATTTTATTCAGCGAATAATGTCTTTTGTCAGCGCCAGAGCACTGGTCTTCCGGCCGTTCATTACAATTTGTTGGTACATAAATGACAATATCAGTTGCAATAATAACCACATGAAAAACCTGTTCGATAATAGAAGCATAATATAAATTGACTATTTGTCGTAATAGTAACTGCATGCAACATATGTATTATGCACTTGGTGAGCATGCATCAATAAATGTACAAGATGACTCTAGAATTGTCTTTAAACACTTCTTTCTTCCTTTGTTTTCTCTCTTCTTTTTTCAAAAAGATATAACATATCTCCAATACACATATATATATATATATTATATTGTAAATATGCAAATCAGTGGATCCAATCACCAATACCAAATGCGGAAACCTGCCCATTTTTTATTATTCCCATCACGAGTGTTCCGTTCTGTGTGGCCTAATGATGGGATCGAGGTCTGAGATTGCAGTGGGGACTTACATCAGACAGGTTTTATGTCAATTTAAAGGAAAATTTTAGGTAATAGGTTTTGAAAGAAGGTGTAGTAGGGGTGGGGTAGGGGCGGGAAGGGGATCAGCGTGCAGGGCTGTGTAGTGCATTTGAGAACATTTTTATATATATGTATGTACAAGGGTCAGGGCAAGGAATGCATTTAGAATACCTATAACCGTGTCAGGGTCTGACAGGCCTGTTGTATTTTCATTAAGTTTTTTAAATTCAAGGAGACTTGTGGACTGTCTTGTCCTCACTGGAAGTTTATTCCACAATGTGCCACCTCTGTAAATCGGTGCTTTAGTCAGTTTGTTTGTCAGTGGCATGGGTGTTTTTAGAAGTGTAGCATCGCTCTGTCTGGTTACTCTGTTTGTATGGTCAACATACTGTTCATCATTGGATCTTTTATACATGAGACTGAGGAGATGTGTGTCCCTCCTTTGGCTAAGGTAGCTGACTTGTGCTTTAGCATGCATTTCCTTTACAGACAGGGTTTTCCCTCTGTAGACAGTTCTAAGTGCCCTGTTTTGAATCCTCTGTAATTTGTTTTCTTGTTGTTTTGTCAGCAGTCCATATATTAAATCATTGTAGTCAATTATTGGAAGAATAGTGGCTTTATATAGTAACAAGGCTGTATTCTCGCTCATGTTGTACCTAATTTTTCTGAAAGTTGTCATTTTTATGGCTATCATTTGATTAAGTCTTGAGAGTTGTCGATTACCATTTAGTGTAGAATCGAGTGTGGTCCCTAAATATTTGTATGATTCTACCTCATTCAATACTGCATCACCCAAATGTAAATTGATAGGTTGTGCTCTGGATTTTTTTACTTTGGTTGCAAAAATTATGTATTCAGATTTCTTTGCATTAATTGTCAGTTTATTTTCCTTACACCAGATGTTAACCTTAGCTAGTACATCCTCAACTACCTCTGCTGCAGATGCAATGTTTGGGCTATGGACTGTGAGGGCCGCATCATCAGCAAACAGTGTGAACATGGCCTCATTTGTTACCAAGGGCAAGTCATTAATGAATATGAGGAAGAGTAGTGGCCCAAGCGTGGAACCCTGGGGTACTCCAGTTGTAATTGATCTCTCCATTGACTTAGTGCCATTTATTTTTGTAACTTGTTGTCTATTTGATAGATAGTTGGCTATAAATGTACAAGATTTAGGACCAAGTCCTGCCCTTTCAATTTTCCACAGTAAAATGTCATGGTCTATTGTGTCAAAAGCTTTCTTGAAATCAAGAAAAACAGTTATTGTCAGATCTCCTCTATCCATATTAGTCAGCAGTTCATCTAATAGAGTGGCTAGGGCTATTGTGGTTGATTTATCTTTTCTGAAGCCATTTTGCTGTTTGGCAAGGTATGTATTATGCGCAGTGCATTGGTATGCAGCAGTGTCCTGCACATGTAGACGCAGTTGCGTTCCGTATGCCGCGGATGGGTCACAGTATCCCATTATCGTATAAATATTATCAGGAGGTAATTAAGAATGCTTGTTCTGTGATAGGTTTGGATGCGTCTGAATGTTCAATGCATAGCCTGCACTGGGGGGAGGTGCCACTTTTTGTATGCATGTGTGGCACGTCAATTCAGGACATTATGGAAAGGGGGGACTGGAAGTTGGATGCAGTGTTCCAGTATCTAGAATTGTCAGTGGAGGAGCGTCTCGCAAGGGACATGAGGGTGGCGCTGCACATTGCTTGATGACCTCTTGCTTTGGGCGTGCCTTGGAGTCTTAGAGGCCAGCCAGAGTCTATTTACTCATTCCATTTACATATATGCCTCTTGACCTTATTATTATTACTATTACTACTAGCGCAGATAATGTGTATGTATAAATGTTTACCGTTATGCAAATATTATATAAGCGGTGCAGGTGAATCTATTGTGTGCTGATTCTGGAAGGTTCTATGGTGTACAACTAGAGCGGCTTGGAGCCCTATTGCTTATTGGGACAGGTAAGCAAAGGCAGATGGTCAGCAAGTGCTTCCTGTCCAAATACCGGTTGGTCACTTCTACCTGATTTTTTCTGTTAATATATATATATATTTGACGTATATACTAGTGCATATATAAAATGTCTAATATCGTGCGCTGGCCGTGCAGTGACTTTAGGGTTGCCTTATGATGGCCACACAGCACATACATTTGATATATGCACTAGTTACTACTAGTCTAGTATATATATATATATATATATATGATACATACAAGGCATACATACATACATACATACATACATACATACATACATACATACATACATACATACATACATACATACATACATACATACATGTATACATACATACATACATATATACATACATATACACACACACACACACACACACACACACACACACACACACACACACACACACACACACACATACATACATACATACACATACACATATACACACACACACACACACACACATTCGATTTTATTTTCGAAATTGTATTTTTGTGTTCATGAGAACATAATATTTAGTTTATTCCCATGCTCTGAACACCAGTTCATTCCATCCCTATGGAATAACATTGGTTAGTGTCCCTCTATTTTAATAACATGAGAACATGTAAAAATGAACTCATCCCAACCCTATGAATCCCCAAAAACTTGACTCCATCGATATGGAGTGTATAGGCCTACATTATTATAGTCCTTCTCCAAAAGAGAAGACTCCTCACAATATGTAGCATATAGGGCGATACTACTACAGCCCATCCCAAGAGACAAGATGCTGTAGATAGAATGTATGCATTACACATTTCCTGGAAGACACCAACAACCAAGTTTTTTATGTGGCCTAATCCACCAGGTAAGTTTCATATTTGGTTGTGTTTGTTGAAAAATAATATTTAAGGAAACTCTCAGTCAAACCTTAAAGAATTTTGTTAGTCATCTCTTGTATCATTCCATATCATCAATAGTAAAACATTTTATGCAGTGTAATATAGTACAATGTCTATACAATCTTAGCAATATTTAATTAATTAATAATAGTATGATATATTGCAAAAAGTGGCTTATGATCTCAAAAAAAATATATATGTTAATTACTCTTCAGCCTTGCTGAGTTACCACATACTTCCTCAAGTTAAAAACATATTGAAAAATATATTCAACTCTTCAGTCCTATTGAATTCAAAATAACAAATGAACGTAAATGCAGCTATCTATAAAGTAATGGAGTTACAGAGTAATTAGTTCATGCCATTTTATATTAGTGAGAAAGTCATTCCCCAATAGTTCATTAATGTTGTCTTACTACCATCAGTTACTCCCATTTCGCTGTGTAGCCTGCTGAAAATCAATTACACTACCTCAAGCTAGTTATGTGAAACATCATAATGATCATTATAGATAACTACCCTAATAGTTCATCTTTTGATAATGCAAATCAGTTATATGATGAAAAATAATAATCAGATTCTTAAGACTAACAGTGTTAACTCATGTTATCCGAACCAATACTGATCATTTGTCAAAAATAAATGTTGAAGATCATATCAAAAAATTATATATATTAGTTTAACTCATAGCTAAGATTTGTCATCTTGCTCTTGTTAAGTTAACATAACATATTTGTAAAAAAATTGTGAAATCCCTATGATTATTTTAGCTGACCTCCCAACGAACAGTCGCCTTTGTAAAAATAATTTAGTTCATTCAATACCCTAGGCATTACTTGTTGCCTCACCAGGTATCTTCTCCACTTGATAAGTAGTAGAAAGCAAATCATGTCTCGCTCAGCAAACAATAGGACAAAAAATAGGAAGAATCTTGCAGATCACTTTGACATAAATGAAAAAGATCTTCACGTCAGACATTACTTAAAATCTCCCGACGTTCAACTAATGTTTTTGCTTAGCGGAATATTTTTGAAAAGTTCCACATAGAATAGAACTTCTACAAAAGTATTTATACATTCGATCTCACAATTGAAATCAATCCAACGATCAGTCCTGTACATAGGTGAAAATCATTATTACTAACAGTTACTTCCCTTCATTGTATAGCAACTCAGTTACTCCAATTTCACTGAAGATTTATCAGCTTAGAACATATGGATCAGAAAGTAATTAAATCAAATTGTAGTTTACAAGTATCAACTTTCTGTTTAGGTTTTTTATCCATATGAATCACAATCAAGAACATTATTTAGTTTTATTATTAAACAAATAATTACTTTTATAATATATATCAATTATTAAGTAATATGAACATATAGAATAAATTCTTATTGAAAAATAAAAAATGTTTTAACTAGTTAATTTAAATGTCTTATTTCATAATGTTAAATCAACTTATCTGTATTGTAATACACATAACAATATATAATAGATACTTTAGATGTCTTAAGTATGTTAGTTTATGCTTCTAAGTATCTTAGTTATCGAGTTACGCATTTATTAGTACAAAAACATAAGACCTGAACCTTACCACAGTTCCAGTCAATGACGAAATGTTTCTGTGTAACCCCCGTCAACCACAACGACGATTAGCGACATTTTAAGACAAATCGATCATGTCAATCATGTTATGTCTAATTACGCTTCACGCGCCGGTGAATTATCTGTAACTACTGCTTCATACAAGCCAAAACAATTTAGCCTTATCGCTTCACGCGTGTCGTCGTCGACACCCGATAAGAAATTGACTTCCGGCTCGCGTCTGCCGATTCTTATCGTCCTTACCGTATACTCGCGAAAAGTTTACGCTCGTCGAATAGAATTGCTCTATCGACCTTATGCAGCCGTCTTTTCTCCCACTCGAGAGGTACAGGTTCGATAAATTACCTATATTTATGGAAAAATAGTTTTTTAGCTTGCGAGAATTTAATAGAATCAATACGGTAATGCAAGTCAGTGTGCTATTTTAAGCGTTTTTAGATTTTTCACGGCCAATGAATAATGATTTTTGTACTTAGGAAAAGTTAATGCAAATCCAATGGTGTGTTCTAAATTGGATTAAATAACATCTTTGGTTATTTGCAATTTAGCCGCTTTAATAATGTCAATTCTTACATATGCAACATCTACCTCTTTCACAAACATAACATCTTCAAAGTCTTAGCGAAAGTGCTATAGTGTTAGTTTCCATGAACATAACATTTCAGTCGTTAGTGTGACAAAATTTAGTTCTTTTCATTAGCTAAACAGTTTAAACTCAAAGTATTAAGTAACACCTGTTTTACGTCTCACCCCGCAATTGGTAGGCATACTAAGACTTAACTTAGATAAATAGAAAAGTCAATGGTAAATAAATGAAATTGTTATTTGTTAGTAAGACATTCAGTCACCACAGGTGTACTTTTTTCGCTCTATGTCCCGATAGAATAACAATACATTAGTACATGGCACCATTTTTCCCTAAAGTATTCACTTCCTTTGCTTATTCCACCCGAAATGCTCCGTAGCATTTGGTAAGCAATAAGTGTCAAATTTACTTTATTATAGCAATGCTACTACGGTGTCAATACCATTCACTGTATCTCTGTAATACAACAGTATTTAGTAACTTAATTAGTGGTGTAACTTACGATACAACCCGTTAATCTTGGCGCTAATTTAGTAAGGAACATAAATATTTCTTATGATTAGACCTCGAAAACCCTGTCGATTAGCTTTGGAGCTGTCGACTTGCGCTAGTGTTAATATTTGCTTCGTATTAACGCAATGGTTAGGTATGGTGCAATCGTTATTTATTAGTGGCGCAGCAACAAAGAAAGTTTTTGCCGAATGAGCCGAAGCACTCAGACGTCTACGGATTCGCCGATCCTTCCGCAGTGTTCTTCGCTGTGATTGGTCAATTCTTTTATCTGACGTCATACTACCAATTATTGGATTTACGCTCCGCGCTTGCTGTCGCGTAAGCGGGCCAGTACCAATTTCTCTCGAATGTAATACTTTAGGTTTTATTTTTGTTTTATTCACTAATAATTCATTAGGGCGTCGATTTTGATCAGAAATAATCGGATCGAAAGGCAAAGGTTGTGAAATACCTTTCCTTCGTTCAGTTCTAGTTAATCGTGGAGCAATATCATCCCAAATGATTTTAGAGTCAACTAATTTAACTTTATCACGGTTAACAACTTTCCGATCGTTATTAGGGCCTACCACAGTCACTACTGAACCCTGTGATCTAACGACTATGTAACCTGGATCGTATTTCCTCTCCAAAGGTCCAGATTCATTCACAAACAAAACTACTTTATCACCAGGAGTTAGTTTTACTGCATTCGCCTTTTTCCTCAAGCGAGCAACATTATAATTTCGACTTTCTTTTCGATTTTTGACAGCTTTAGCTAACGCCATAGATAAGTCATCTACACGATATGCTAAGTTCGAATCAATCGTCCCCGTCGATCGATATAGTAAAGAACTATGCTTCGTACCTGGATGTCTACCATAGGTTAGAAAGAAAGGAGAATAGCCAGTGCTATCTGAAGGTACAGTACGATACACATATATCACATTAGGCAAATGGGTTTCCCATAGATTAGCACAAGAATTAACCAACTTTCTTAGAATGCTTTTTATGGTTCTATGATATCTTTCCACCATACCATTTGACTGTGGATGATAAGGTGTTGTATGTCTTACCTCTACACCTAATTCTTTAAAATGATCCATTATCAATTTATTTTTAAATTCTAACCCATTGTCAGAAATAAACATACAAGGAATTGCATGGTGAGGAATATAATCATTAAATATATAATCATGAATCCCCTTCGATGATTTATCTAGCAATGTTTTATATTCAACCCAACCACTACAATGATCTATAATAGATAGTAAATATCTATTACCACTAGTACTAACTGGATATGGACCAGATAGATCTGCAGCAATCACAATACCAGGTGCCCTAGGCAATGGCATTGATTGTGGATATGCACGTGTGCGTTTACTACAGTTAACCACACAATTTGCACAATTAGTAATCAATCTATGGACATCTCCAGCCATACCAGGCCAACGAAAATGTTCCTGTAATCGTTTTAATGTTTTAGACATAGCCATATGACCTACCTCTATATGAGCTATTTTTATCACAGAATTCCTGTATTTCTTTGGTAACACTAGTCTAGGATATGTATCTTTCTTAGTAGGAGCTACTGTTGAATAAAGAAGATTATCCATTATCAAATAATTCTTTTCTTCATTCTCACCTAACGTATACTCTCTCATTTTTTTCTGTTCATTAATTACCTCATTATATGACAGTTCATAGTGTTCAAAAGGAATTACTTGTTCAGCCAAAAGTGAATCATAAGCAAACATTTCTACTGGTTCTTTTGCTTCAGTATTAGGTCTTAATCTAGACAACATATCAGCCCAGACATTATCTACACCTTTCATATAGACAATTGGTGCTGAAAATTCTGCTAATAATACTGCCCAGCGTTGTATACGTGTATTACGAATTTCCTTAGTGAAAAAACATTTCAATGGAGCATGATCTGTATAGATAGTAAATTCTGCACCGTATAAGTAAGGTCTTAATTTTACTAGAGCATAAATAATAGCAAATGCTTCTTTCTCTATAGTAGGATAATTACGTTGAGCAGGAGAAAATCTAGTACTGATTAAATGCACTGGTCTGTCTATTCCATTTTCATCTTCCTGTACCAATACAGCACCTAAACTGTACTCAGAAGCATCTGTATACAGCTTATATGGTTTAAAAGGATCAGGAAATTTCAACAGTACACAATCTAATTATAGTGTTTTCAACTCATTCCATGCAATTTCACATTCTATAGTCCATTAAAAACTACTTTTATTACTAGTCAAATAAGTTATAGGAGCGACTACATCAGCATAATTTGGAATTAATTGTCTGTAGTATCCTGCCGATCCTAACAATCGTCTTACTTCTTTTTTACTTGTCGGTGAAGCCATATGGGTTGTTCTCAGAAGCTGTGTACCACTTGAGGTAGTCTACTAGAAATGCATATTTCAAAGAAACCCTTTATTGGAGTGTCAATATTTAGATTTCATCAGTTAGCCAAATAATGTTGAAGATAGCAATAGGGATAGGAGATAAAGATACGGAAGAGAGGAGAGTAGTTTAGATCAAAAGTAAATGTTAATATTGTGTATAAAGTATCTTAATGGGATGGAGAAGCTAAATCATAGAAAGACATCACAATTTGTGACATTGTCAACAGCATTGAAAATAAAGTGTCACAAACTTAATGAAAACCTCTGAACAACAGCTCATTTCACTTCAAATGGTCATATACCATGTCTTCATTAAGTTGAAGACATTTATTTCTAAAAAAAAAATTTAAATGATGAAATAGTTAACATTTTCTGGAGTCATTAACATCGTAACAATTCGTTTCCACTTGCAAATACTATGAAACTCTGTATCAAACACTGAGTACAGATACAGTACAGGAATTATTTTCACCATTTGACACTATGCATAGACCCAGTTATGGTATAGTAAAAGATAAATCCTGAAATTGCCCCTAAACATTGAAATTTGAGCCGAACATTTGTGTAAAATTGTTTGTTTCCACTTTGTTACTCTGCTAATCCGTTACTCTGCTAATATTTTCTTGCTTTTCTCTTTAATATTCACGAATAAGACAAAACCATAGCAATGAGGTTTCAAATTATTATTACTACTGTTTATAAAGCAAGTGGCATGTGAAATGTCCTAAAAATGTCAAGTTTTGTGTGGAAAATATTTGATTTTGGAGTCAGATTGGTTTCATGCAATACTGCTATTTAATGGGTGTGAGCATCATTTGACCTACTTAAAAATGCCAGAATATGTTTATTTTCAATTATTCAGATGCAAAAGGACATACACATTGAGGAAACTTGCTTATAGGACTTTGGCAGCATTTTGATTTTCTGGTACTGATGTCACACTATTGGTACACAACTTCTGAGAACGACCCATATCTCTTATTGCAGTTATTTTTTCAGGATCCGGTTTCAGCCCTGCTGAACATACAACGTAACCTAAGAGTTTTACTTCTTTCACACCAAATTCACATTTAGATTCTTTAATAGTCATATTGTTATTTTGCAAGATAGTCAATATAGTAGTCACATCTTTCTCATGACTCTCCTCATCTGGTGAATAAATAATAATATCATCTAAATAAATTAGACAACATTTACCTAAATGTTCTGCAAAAATTACATTCATCATTCTTTGGAATACTGCAGGTGCATTAGTTAATCCAAATTGCATACGGTTAAATTGAAACAATCCCATGTGTGTATTTATAGCTGTTTTAGGTCTGCTATCCTCATCTACCATTACCTGCCAATACCCTGATTTAAGGTCAATGGTGGTACAAATTTTAGCACCATGCAACTGATCAAAAATGTCCTGTATCCTGGGTAAAGGATAAGCATCTTTAATAGTTACTGCATTTAATTTACGGTAGTCACCACAGAGACGTATAGTACCATCCTTCTTAGGCACCAACGTAACTGGTGAAGCCCAAGGACTACAACTAGGTTCAATTATATCCTCATCTAACATTTTATTTAATTCTTTTTCAACTATATGTCGTTTACTTAAAGGTATTCTATAAGGTCTTTGATTTATTGGATATGCATTACCTGTGTCGATATGCATCTCAATTACCTTAATAGCTTTAAGTTTCTCATTAGAATCAGGAAATAACAAGGGAAAATGCTTTTTCCAATAGTCTACTTCTAGAACTATTCCTGCCATTTTTCTATCAATTAATTCTAAACTACTCCATGGATGTACAATATCACATAAGGAAACAAATTTATTTCTGTAACAAATTTCTGCATTACACATTTCCATTATATCTGTCCCAATTAATAATTCAAAAGCTAATGATTCAACTACAAAGAAAGGACATAACTTATTATAAATAGAAATATAAGTTATACCTAAAGTTGGAATTAAATGACCTGAGATTGATCTCAGCCTACTACCTGGATACAATTGTTTATGTGCTATTCCAATATCTACCAAATGTTGAAATGTTTTTACATGCATTAAACTTTTAGCCGCACCTGAGTCTACCAGACCAGTTAATTTTACTTGATTAAAATCAATAGCAATACTCGGACGAGTATCAAGTGCGCTATTTAGTTTCCCGAAGCAGTAGAGCTAATGTTACTACGCAGTAATTTTAACTGCGGACAATTTCTCATCAAATGCGGTTCATTACATACGTAACAAGTCAAAGTATTACGACTAGCACGCTGTGTCTGATACGCGTGTTCTATTTTAGCCGTCGACGCCTGCGCGTGAGCAGTCGGCGTCGCTTTGCCATTGCTGGCTCGCTGTTGCTTTGACAGCGCATAATTTACTGTGTGCTCTCCGAGTGAACTGAGTTTATTTTTAGATGTACTTGTTTGACCCCTCGGCGCTACGTTTACGCGCGGCGACTCAAGACGTCTGCTCTGTGCATAAGAATTGCCACCATACGCTGGCGCAACGTTTACCGCGTGAATCTCTCCACGTGTACCTTCATTCTCAGAAACAGTTAAGCGTTCTACACACTTCCTCAGTGATTTTAACTCGTTCTGGAGCGACTTCAGAGCCTGAGTATCTTCTGTTATACCTGAACTAGCCTGAACTTTCTCAGCAGGAACCCTTTTCGACAATTTAGAAGAATTAAAATTTAGACTATCTACCTGACTAGTCATATTTAAATCCGTTAGTCTTGATTGAGCACGTCGTTGCTGTCTCAATACAGACCTATCACTTAGTATAGCAAGAGTGAAAGCTTCCTCTAATGATTTAGGCCTATTGGTTTCTACGTACCACATAGTGTTGTCATCTAATAATGAATCAAGAAACCTTGATAGCAAAATTTCAAAGGTGTCAGTCCCCAAGGTAGCAGAAGGTAGTTTCTATCCCTTACTTGCAGCAGTTTTAAACCGTTGGCAATATGCTGCCACTGTCTCACCCTCATTCTGTACCATAGTCATTACTATACTTTTCAAGTGCGTTTTCTCATCTCAGACGGGATGGCCGAATGAGTTAGAGCGTCCGTCTCCCGTGCTGGTAGATCGTGGGGTCGTGGGTTCGAGTCCCTGTCGAGTCAAACCAATGACTTTAAAATTGATACTTGTCGCTTCCTAGCCAGGCGCTCGGCATTATTAGGATAGGGCAAGGACTGGTGTGCTCAGTGTCAGGATAATGTGACTGAGTGGGATACCAGGTCATGGTGCCGGCGGCCTGGTTTCCCAGTGGGACAGCACTATAAAGTCGCCAGGAGTGCGCACTGTTACAAGTCGGTACCCGTCCTGATATGACCTTAGATGTTGCTAGGACGTAAAACAACAACAAACAAACAAACAACATCTCATCTGCAGTTAACAAAGTTCTAGCAATTTCCTCTTTAATATCATGCCATGACCTAGCACCTTTAGCTGTGAAAGCAGTGAATAACACTTCATGCAGTGTGCCCGTTGCATTAGAAAGTGCAAACCGAATTATATCTAAGTCAGAAACGTCAGCAAGAACCCCAATCCCCTCAATAAGATCTACCCACTCTCTCAATGCACCTCTGTCAGTACCATCTAGCATAGGCACAGACTTTCCATATGCTTTTAGAGCTCTTATTTTGGTTTCACTACTTTTATGTTCTAGACTAGCTAACTCACGTTTTTCTCTACGTTCTTCTCTCTGATAGTCAGCTTCAGCACGTTCAGTAACCTGTAATAACCTATCTTCATTTTTCTCAGTTATGTTCTCTATGCTATCTGCCATAAACTTAGTCCATGCTTCCATTTTATCACAATCATCACTCAAAATTCCCAAATCTACTTGGTTCTGCAACCACAATCCAAATTGTTCACGTAAAGCATCTTCTTTTAACCGTGTTATAGGTATTGTGAATGTGTAGTGTGTATTGTGTAGCACAAGTGTATTTAAATACAATATATTCAACAATATATTAACCTACCACAAGTCAAGTATTTTAAATACAATACAACAATATATCAATACCATATATTAACTTACCACAAGTCAAATATATTTCACGCTATTGAAATCCTCCTTGTAGCGGGTCAATGGGAAATTTAGTGTGTTGCGTAAAGCGCGGTAGAAATAGAGTCAAAGAATTATATCCAACCGATAGAATTTACCTGTACTGTAGTAGAAAAGTGAAAAGTCTCTCCGTATGTATTAATACGCTCCTATTTACTCCAAGGTTAAAGAAAATTACCAAAAGTAGTCCGAAAATGAAAACAATTCTAGCGGTGCCACGAGGCTTCAGACAGGCGATAAAACTATAATATTACAGTAATATCAATGTCAAAGACTAATGTAACCCTTAAGAAAAGACACTTTCGTCGGAAATTCGTCGACAAAGTAATTTAATTCAATTTATGCCTTGCAAAAAGTAAGAAGAATAGAGAATCAAATAGAAGAAAACAACCTATCCACTCCAACCACTCACCAGTCGCAGTCTATGTCTCAGTCCTTATATTTCTCAACCTCAAGAAATTTAGAATTTAAAATAGCATATCAAATTAAATGAAATAAAAATACTACGTATATAATATAGTTTCTATTAAATAATTGTAGTACTACCCCTAACGTCAAAAATGAAAGAACACATGTATTGAAGTCACACCACGTGCGTTCAAGTCACACCACGTGCGTTCAAAAATAACAGTAGTCAGCTAACAATTAAATAAAGAAATATAACTCTGCAGTATTATACAACAAATAAAAAGAAAATGCTACCGAAACACACCGAAACTCTATAATAAACTCTCTATAGTCAGTACTAACCAATCTCGGTAGTTTCTCAAGTCGTGGTCGCCATTTTGTAAACGTGCCGGCTGGTGGGTGTGGGTGGTGTAAACAGGTCAAATGAAAGCACTACAGGTAATGAAGGAAACAGGGTTAGAGTGAAAGTAAGAGAATGAGACTCTTTAGTTTATTGGCTTATATAGGTTCTTCAAGATTCAAGATGGCCGTTGTCACATGATTCCATTCATCAATCACAGTACAATGCAGTGGTCACATGACTCACTCCTCCAATCAGAGTACAATGCAGTGGTCAATGATCATAACAATACCATGTGGGGGGGGAGGGGGCATGTGAGGTGACTCTTCCAAAGACTGTTCTTAGTCAAACTCGGAAGTGACACTCCCTCTAAAGACTATTCAATTATACAAATTATATACTCAATGAATAATAGTTTACCAATTTCACACATCCCTCATATGCCTTTGGGTTTTTATATTTTAACATTTATCATTATATAGACAGTTTGCAATTTATTATAGTAATTTCACCTCGGTTCACATATATTAAATCGGACAATTTTACATGTATGTCAATATCGATAACCCCTGTACACTGGAATCAGGAGCTGCCCATCTTATTTATACCAAAGCAGTTTTGTCTCCGATTCAGACATAGTTGTCATTCACCCCTGCTGTGTGAATACTTTATCTAGATATTCATGAAATATGTATAATCCGAACCACATCATAGTTTCTGACACCTTTAATTCAGGATGTTGGAGCAGGCAGCCACCACGGAGCCCGATGAGGGAACTCTGCAGGCACCAACGGAGGAAGCTTCACAAGTGGAATCCGAGACTCCGCTGCAGCCAGTGACATCATCGGACACATGCGCATCCGATAATCCCGCCCAGCCAGGTAACGACTCCTCGCCTGGACCCAAGATGGCGATGGTGCAGCTTGGTGACCTCTCTGGGCATTCGGTGCAGGATCTGGCACAGCACCTGCCCAACATAGGCATCCATTTCACCTGCAAGAAATGCAACATCTCCTGCAATCAGGTAGGGCCTGCAATCGGGAAGGAATGAGGTTAATTGTTTCAGTTATCTTATAGCGTCCGTATGGATCCCTGAAAACCCGCAAAGTCATGGAATTTGATGATTCAGGATTCCAGGCCTGGAAAGTCATGGAATTTGATAATTCATGATTCCAGGCCCGGAAAGTCATGGAATTTGTCTAAAGATTCTGGAAAATCGTGGAAAATGCGAAATTATGAAGTCTTATGCTTTTGGTGATATATTGGACATGTGATTTTAGTTATTCGTTTTGTGAACTTTTTTTTACTCGCCATCATTTTAAAACGTGTTATCCATAATTATGTTTCATTACAGATGATGTATTTAAAATTGAATGTGCTTTCTGTTGTATTCTTTTAATTGGGGTGACTATTCTATATATCGAGTTGTTTGGCAAATCTTTAAATGTTCATTGTAGCTTAACCAATTGGTTAAACTTCCTATAGATTGACATTGCACATCATCTGGAGGTAATACACATTATCATATTAACATTCTGTCTAGAAATACACAAAGTGCATTTAGATTGCACTTACAAAAGAAAAGTGTACAAAATAAAAAATAAAGATTTGTTCATCAAGCTTTGAATACTCTCTGTGGCTCATCCAATAGGTGGATCTTCAAATTTTGTAGACATAGCACATGAAACTAATGCATATTAGCTATGACAATAATTTAGCTAAAAATATCTAAAGCTGCATTTTGATGGCAAATACAAATTAAAAGTGTCTGAAACCAAAAGTAGCGATTTAAATAAATCTTTTAAATATTCACTATGGTTAGAGCAATGGTTGGATCTTCCCCAAATTTGGCCCAATATTAGATTATATATTCTCTGATATATCTCAATAGACATCAATGTCATATACGTGTTTCTACATGGGTGTCACCATTGTGAAACTATTGTGGTCAGCAAAGACCCAAACAGGTTAGTGTCAATATTCTGTCTACGGGTCCCAGCACTAACTAGCACTATACTAATATTGGTATATTTTGGAAAGGGAATCAAATTGTCTCTCTATCCATATAAAATCTTATTAGGTTTAAAATATTTTTTTATTCAGTAGATGGGGTTTAAACTTTCAAAATTATTTAAATTGCAGAATCTGACCTGATTGACCTATGACAAACCAGATATGGTTAGAAAGCTGAGGTCATTGCGCTTCTGGTACCATCCATGACTTTCTACGATGTAGTGCAAGGAAGCGCAAGCCCATTACAAATACCCTGTTTTCAGTCGTTTTCATTTACATCAGTAATGAAGGAATATTCTCTAAATACACTCATCATACAAATGGAGTTTTCTTAAATACAGACTTACTATATATTCAATCCAACAACAACATCGGATAGAACATATGTTGATATTCTAGGTTATGCAATTTCATCAAAATCATATACATACAGAAATAGACCAGGCGGGATAGCTGAATGAGTTAGAGCGTCCGTCTCCCGTGCTGGTAGATCGTGGGGTTGTGGGTTCGAACCCTGGTCGAGTCAAACCAATGACTTAAAAATTGATACTTGTCACTTCCTAGCCAGGCGCTCGGCATTATTAGGACAGGGCAAGGACTGGTGTGCTCAGTGTCAGGATAATGTGACTGAGTGGGATACCAGGTCATGGTGCCTGCGGCCTGGTTCCCAGTGGGACAGCACTATAACATCGCCATGAGTGTGCACTGTCACAAGTCGGTACCCGTCCTGATATGACCTTAGATGTTGCTAGGACATAAGACAACAACAAACAAACATACAGAAATCGTTACAAGCATGTGAATATGGATGAAAAAAGCACCAGTCCTGGATTTTTACAGGGCGCTGCCGGTACTTTAATATTAGTGGAATAAATTGTTTATTACGTGACTTTAAGCATTTTGAGTAATATAAAGTGAAATTTAAATGTATTTTAAACAAATAACTAAAGTTTAACGTGAAATAGCTGAAAGTAAACCAAAAATAATGGTCGGCAAAAATGGAGTCTGTTATCTGTATTATAGAGAGTGAGATTTTGTAATATTGGACAGATTACATTCAAAATAGCTTCCATGAGGCGTTAAAACCTCAATTTTCCTTATTAGGAAATGTGCACAAATAAGGGTGGGGGGAAAGAACTTTTAAAACCTCATAAGGTTTGAACTATTCAAGGAACCTACGTGTATTTTATATCACTGGAATCAGATGTAAAAGGTCTATACACATATAGAGTTCAACACTGAAAAAAACCTTGAACAAAAAATCACTTTGTTTATTATGAATGGCTGACTTTGGAAATATTTGAAGTTGTTTTTTGGCATGCATGTAAAAAAACTGACCAGTCTAACTAAGCTTCAGCAGTAACTGGTTCTATTAAATTGATTTTGTATGCTCTTCTATGCAGTGCACCAGTATCTAAGTTGGATGTGTAGGACCAAGTCTAAGTAGATGTTTTGGTTTTGAAAATTTGATGATTTCATCGGACTATGCAGCTTTAAACTCAGCACACAAGTAGCAGCACAAATGTAGTCAAGTTGAGGTAAGCATGACTTGTTAAAGTAGTTGGGTTGTTTGTTTGTTGGAGTTTTACATCCTGGCAACATCTAAGGCCATGTCAGGACGGAAGTAGTTGAGTGTTGTCAGGTATTAATACTATATATAATATATTAGTAATAGTCTACTCAGAAAAGTAAAAAGGAAGTGTTGACACTGAGTTCACTGGTATTGTGAATGGGGCTTGCGGGCGCACGAGAAACCGCTAGGTGGCGCTCGTGTACTATCTATCAGTCCGTACTGGACAAAACCTGCACGCAGGAAATAGGCTTGAACAGAATGGATAAAGCAGTGTAATGTGAGGCGCTGCAAACAGGGAGGGAGGGCATACATACATACATACATACATACATACATACATACATACATACATACATACATACATACATACATACATACATACATACATACTTACATACATACATACATACATACTTACATACATACTTACATACATACATACTTACATACATACTTACATACATACTTACATACATACTTACATACATACTTACATACATACTTACATACATACTTACATACATACATACATACATACATACTTACATACATACTCACATACATACTCACATACATACTCACATACATACTTACATTTAGGCAGGCAGGTAGAGAGGCAGGCAGGCATGCTGGCAGGCAGGTAGAGAGGCAGGCAGGCATGCTGGCAGGCAGGTAGAGAGGCAGGCAGGCATGCTGGCAGGCAGGTAGAGAGGCAGGCAGGCATGCTGGCAGGCACTCATACAGGCAGGCAGGCAGGCAAATCGGCATATATACAGGCAGGCAGGCAAGCAAACAGATTACAGATAGGCAAGGAGACAGGCAAACAGACAGGTAGGCAGTCATACAGGCAGGTGGGCAGACATACAGGAAGGCTGGCAGTCATACAGGCAGGCAGGCAGTCATACTGGCAATCATACATGCAGGCAGGCAAGCATACATACAGGCAGGCATACAGGCAGGCAGGCAGTCATACAGGCAGGCAGGCAGTTGTACAGGCAAGCAGGCAAACAGACATACATGCAAGCAAGTAGGCACGAAAACAGACACAAGCAGGCAGGTAGGCATACAAGCAAACATACATTCATATAGGCAGGCAGGCATACATGCAGTCATATAATCAGGCAGGCAGTCATACATGCAGGCAGACATACATTCATATAGGCAGGCAGGCATATAGTCAGTCATATAGTCAGGCAGGCAGTCATAGTACACAAAGAGTACATACTGATAGTACAGGAGCGGCATCTACCATTATCTCGCTCGGCAAGCCATTTTGGTTCATAACCCGTGCTATTATTTAAAGTGTTTTTCCTTTTCTTACAATTTCACATTCAGGAGAACCTTTTGACTACCTTTCTCTTCTATAATGAGGTGCAGTGTCCTCAGGTAAAATACCGTATACACAAGTATGTGTGGGTAGGTGGATTGCATCAGGGAGCCTAGGTAGCCAATTGGGTAGGACACTAGCTCCGGAATGGCAGACATGTAGGTTCAAATCCCGCTCAAAGTGTGATATATCCCTTCATTTGCAACCCTTCCCACCCCCACCCCCCAACCCACCTATGGTACTCTAACCAACCTAGTCTAAAATAGTTCCAAACCCGCTTAACTTCAGGTGCTATTAACCGCGGAAGGATACTTTAAAGCTGCATAGTCCGATGAAAACATCAAATTCTCAAAAACAAAACAATTATCTCGATTTGATTCTACATATCTAACTTAGATACTGGCGCACTTATTAAACATTTGTTGCCACATACAAGGGAATACTGGGGCAATTTAATAGAATCTGTTGCCGCATAAGCCTATGGTGTCGGAATTTTGGCATGTTTGCCAACATTAATTTTGCATGTTTGCACTTCAAATATCTCAAATAAGTTAGCCGTTTAAGATAAATGTTATTTCAGATTATTTAAAGTAATGTAGATTATAATTATCAACATAATACATTTATCTCAGAAAATGATAGAAACTCAAGACCATCGGACTATGCAAATTTAATATTCAGAGGAGCGGCATAGAGAAAAACAACTGGGCAGAAAAGAAAATTAAGAACCTGGTATTTGTTGATTCAACCACCTTTATGGGATAACTTATCAAGTATTAATTTATGACCATCGTCCTTTGACCTTTCAGATGAGTGAAGTGTTGGCACACTTTACAGATGGCAACTGTATGAAACCAGTGGTTGACAGCCCCACAGCACAAGGCACAATGTCACCAAAGGCAGTTCCTACACCACGCAAACGAGGCCGGCCAAAGAAGGATACCCATCATGTGCCGGCATTCACCGTCACCAAGGACGAGGAATATGAGGAGCTGCCTCGGATTGCAGCACCAGCCAATTTGCTGGAGAACCCAACTGGCCGGCGCACACGCTACAACACTGGGAAGATTAAACGACTTGACGTTCTCACGCTGCTTGGGGGCAGGGTGAAGGAAGAGCCGTTGGATGATGATGAGTATGTACCGGTGTTACCCCCATTGGGAGGTCCTTATGGTAGCAGGAAGCGACTCGCTGATGCTGATGGTCCTAACATTTACAACCCCCAAACAGATGGTCCACGCAAAAGGGGGCGGCCCAGGAAGAACTTGAAGGTATATGAGCAAATGGTAGCAACTGATGAGTTCTTAGAGTCAGAGCCTGACTTCCCGGAAGGTGTCACAACTTATATTCCAGGAGACGATAATGATGGCAATATTGCGTCAGTGACAGTTACCACAGAAGGGAACTCGAAGGTGATCGTTGTGAACACGTTTAAAGCATCTGATTTTGAATGCCAGGAGGGAGATGGAGGCATTGAAATGGATGACGGTGAAATTGAGGGTGGTGGAGAGAATGTAGAGGCTCATGGGAATATGGATGAAGTGAGTAAGGAAGCAAAACAGCAAAGTCAGAAGAGTTCTCAATTTGAGAGTGTAGAAGAGCAGGGACAAGCAGAAACTGAATTTGAGAAGACTCAAGATTTTCAGATTAAGAGTGAAATTGATCAGACTATAACACATGAATCCACTGGTCCTGGAGAGGGTGGCACTGGTATTGTGACTGATACTGTCGCTGGCACAGTGACTAATACTGTGACTGGTGTAGTAACTGAGACTGGCTCTGAAAGTAAAGCGGTGATGTCAAACATATCGAGAAGTCTCAGCTTTAAGGAGAAGATAGGGCGGATGAGGAGAGCATCTCAGCGCACTGTCTACAGCTATACACATTCTGCACGAAAGAAACGGCAGAACAAATGTAAGATCTGCAAGCAAAGATTCTTCTACACAGAGGTTGAGTTGAGAGTGCACACTGAGTGCCACGCCAACCAAAAAGGCGAGCAGGAGAGCTACAACTGTCTGGTAGCAGAATGTGACTATTCCTCCACATTCTGGAACCGAATGTTAGATCATCTCATAACTCATGAAGACTATCGTAAGCGCCTCCAAGATGCTCCCTTCCTGAAGAACATAATTGGCAACTTCTCCTGTCCCATATGTAAAAAGAAATTTGAACGTAAGAATAACATGAAGGGCCATATCTCAAAGGTGCATTACAAGCAGGATCGTGAGTGCGAGATCTGCCATATGACACTGACTGCAGTGGATGATAAGACATACAAGCGGCATGTAGAGAAATGCCAAAATCTCCTTTTCCAATGTTCACACTGTGAGTACAAAACACCCGTCTCTGCAAACATGCGCAAACATATGAAGATTCACCTGGGACAAGGCTTTACTTGTGAAGTTTGCCAGGCAGTGTTCCCATCCAAACAGCGCTATAATGTTCATCGTGAGATTCATGAAAAGACGCGGCGCCAATTTATGTGCGAGAACTGTGGTCAGGCATTTGTCAGCCAGGATGCAGTGAAGAAGCATGTAGTACGCTTCCATACTGAAGCGACCACCATCTATGCATGCCCACATGAAGACTGTCCTTTCACCTCAAAAATCTCGACAGACTTGAAAAAGCATACAGCATCTGTACACAACAAGAAGTTCCGATGTCCATCTTGTCCATTTCAGAGTAATTCAACATCGGCTTATGAACAACACCAAGAGTATCACAAACCAGGGCGTAGCTATCGTTGCACATATGCAGCCTGTTTCTACAGTGGTGCCACGGTGAAGCAACTAGCGAACCACATCAGCCAAGTGCACAAACTCTCTAGTAAGCATGAGTGTCCGGTGTGCCATAAGTTCTACAAGAAAAAGACTCACCTTGCCCGACATCTCGTAGCACACACTGGTGACAAGCCTTATGTCTGCCTTGACTGCAACCTTGCATTTGCCAGCCACTCAACCTACTACCGCCATCGGCAGCGAACAGGCCATGATGCAAAGCGTGAGGGTGTTGTTAGTGTCCCGCAGAACATCACCATTCAGTATGTGACTCCTCAGGAAATGGCAATGGCAGAGGAAGATGGCGCACAGAATCTGCAGTATGGTGTCCAACAAGCATTTGAGGTGGTGGGCGAAGGCGAGAACAATGGGGTGCAGTACATGACCACCTCCACAGATGGCACGATGGTCGATGTGGTCAATGGTGAGACGGCAGAACAGGTAGGCACGCAGAGTGTCATCATTTTGGAGAATGAGAATGGCGAACAGGTGACCTATCTGCTCAAAATGGGCGCAGATGACAATGCGCCTGCTACTATGGTGACCGAAGATGGTGTGGAGATGGATGCGGCACTAGCGCAGCAGATCCAGGCGCAGCTCCAGCAGCTGCAGGGCGGTGAAGAGACAATGGAGGTGATGGGGGGAGGGGAGGAGGAAGGGGAAGGGGTTAATCAGGAGGACATGGTTATTGTAGGCGAGCAGGTTGATGTACAGATGGCGCGCGGGGAGATCATGGAAGAGGAGGCAGAAACTCAGGTGGTGTATACCACTACCACTGTTACCAACCAGACAGACGACGAACAAGCCCAGATGATGCTGGGAGTGCAGCAGGTGGCTATGGCGATGGAAGAGGAAGGTGGTCATCTGGCGGAGGTAGAAACGGCGGAACAGACTGCTGAGGCAGTGGGTGAGCAGACAATGTTACTCGTGCATCCGGATGGAGTAGTGGAGCATACGACTGTCGAGCAGGCCGTGGAGGAGGGCAATGGCAATGTGGAGGAGGTGTTGGACCAGAGTTGGATCCAGATGACACAGGATGGAGGCCTTGTGACGTCAGAGGGGCTCCAGGTGCAGCAAGCACCCTCAGATCTACAGGTCAGTGAACCTGTCCTCTTTAATATCATTGCTGTTACCGATATTTTAAAAGCCTCAGTAGAAACAGTGCTTTTCATATGATCTGTGTGTCATGTAGGCTAAATATTTTAATTTAAGAGCAAGGTATATGGGTCGTTCTCAGAAGCTGTGTACCACTTGATGTAGTCTACTTGAAATGCATATTTCAAAGAAACGCATTATTGGAGTGTAAATATTTAGATTTCAACATTTAACCTAATAATGTGGGAGATATTTTAGATCAAAAGTGAATGTTAATATTGTGTATTATGTGTCTTATTCAGATGGATGTAGCTGAATAAATAGAAAATTACATCACTAATTTGTGGCATTGTCAACAGCATTGAAAATAAAGTGTCACAAACTTAATGAAAACCTGAACAACAGCGCATTTCACTTCAAATAGTCATATGCAATGTCTTCATTAAGTTGAAGACATTTTTATTTTTTTTAATTATAAAAATTATGAAATAGTTAACCTTTTCTGGAGTCATTAACATCGGAACATTTCGTTTCCACTTGCAAGTACTATGAAACTCTGTATCAAACACTGAGTACAGATACAGTACAGGAACTATTTTCACCATTTGACACTCTATGCATGGACCCAGTTATGTTATAGTAAAAGATAAATCCTGAAATTGCCCCTAAGCATTGAAATTTGAGCCGAACATTTGTGTAAAATTGTTGATTCCACTTGGACTGTTACATTGTTAATATTTGTTCTACTTTTCTCTTTAATCATCACAAATAACACAAAACCATAGCAATGAGGTTTCAAATTATTATTACTACTGTTTATATATAAAGCAAGTGGCATGTGAAATGTCCTAAAAATGTCGAAAATATTTGATTTTGGAGTCAGATTGGTTTCCATGCTATACTGCTATTTATTGGGTGTGAGCATCATTTGACCTACTTAAAAATGTCAGAATATGTTTATTTTCAATTATTCAGATGCAAAAGGACATACACATTGAGGAAGCTTGTATATAGGACTTTGACAGCATTTTGATTTTGTGGTACTGATGTCACAGTATTGGTACACAACTTCTGAGAACGACCCATATATGTCATCAGACATGTTTTTGTACTTATTATAGAGTTGTATAGCAGGTTTAAGCGGTAAATATTGGACATGGCAAGAATATATGAAAATAATAGTAAATCAAATTACTCTCTTTCTTATATTTAGCCAGTCCTTACACATGACATACTTTTGTGGAATTGTTTTCCCAACATTACATACTTTTGAGAAAATTGTATACAATTTTGGTTTCAAAATGTTCTTGAATGTTCTTGAATCTGGTGGCCAACTTGTTGTATGAACCTTAATTTGCTGATCTCTGTTGGCAGGACATTCAGCAGGTGATATACGAGGAGTCCGTGGTGGAGGTGGACAACTCGCACACTGGCGGCAGTGAGGGGCCTGAGGGTCGGCAGTATGCCATCGTCCTGCTTCCGTCATCCTCGGCCAGCGGCGACGAGCCGGAGGCAGCTCTCAGTATGCTCCAGTTGCAGTCGGGAAGCAATGTGGTGATAAGCGACCAGGACGCTACGCAACTGCTGCTCCAGCAACAGCAACAGCTGCAGCAGCAGGAACAGCAGCAGGAACAGGAAGGATGACATGCTGGTGATTAGCAACCAGGAGGTACACAGAAACAGCAGCAGCAGGAACAGCAGAAGCAGCAACAGAAACATCAACAGGAAAATCAACAGCAGCAGCTGCAGCAGAAGGAACAGCAGAAGCAGGAAGGATGGCAGGCTGGTGATTAGCAACCAGGATGGCACCCAGAAGCATCAACAGCACGAACAGCAGCAGCAACAGCAGCAACAGAAACATCAACAGCAGCAGCTGCAGCAGAAGGAACAGCAAATGCAGGAAGGATGGCAAGCTGGTGATTAGCAACCAGCATGGCACCCAGAAGCATCAACAGCACGAACAGCAGCAACAGAAACATCAACAGCAGCAGCTGCAGCAGAAGGAACAGCAGATGCAGGAAGGATGGCAGACTGGTGATTAGCAACCAGGACGCTATCCAGCTACTGAGGCTACTGCAGCAACATCAGAAGCAGGAACAGTAGCAGCCGAAGAAGCAGCATCAACAGCAGAAGGAGTAGAAGAAGCAGCAGCAGGAGAAGAAAGGATGACAGACTGGTTATTAGCCAGAATGCTACGCAGCTGTTGTTCCAGAAACAGCAGCTGCTGCGCCAGTAACAGCAGCAGCAGTAGAAACAGCAACAGCAGCAGCAGGAACAGAAGCTGCAGCAGGAGAAAGAAGGTTGAGTGGTGATATCCTGACTGGAAACTTCCTGTTAAAATGCACGCTCTTTATGCAATCAATGATTCCGGTAATGTCATTCGCATTGAATGTTATAGTCAAAAGGCACCATTTTACATGCATGTAAGTAGGCCTATGTACAGACCTGCCAACCATTCTGATTTCTGCACAATCATTCTGATTTGTAAGGAGTGATTGCACAGTTCTGCGTGTAATCTCGCATTCATTTAGTGAAAATGCATATTTCAATCAAATTCAAAATATTTTGTTCTTATATATATGTTGGTTTTTGAATGTAGAAATTATGCATATCAAAATTTATTTAGTTGATTTCTGTGTCTTAGTCATTCTTCAAATTAATTATGTAAATATTTCCTTGGTAAAGATTATTATATGTGAATAATGTTAATGTTTGGTTTTGTATGTGTTTGCATCTCACTAGTGTACATGAAGACATTTTAAATGATTCAAATGCTGATAAAGGTACATGATCAGGGATGAAAGATCTCCGCGACTTCACGGATTTCCGGGATTTTTCCTGTAGCTATAAGTGTATACTAATATGCTGTTCAAACGCCGCAGCAATATGTGGTGCAGACGCTGCAACACTATCAGTGTATACTACTAATAAATGCTTCAAATGCCGCAGCACTCTCAGTGTATATTACTAATAGGTTCTTCAAACGGCGCAGCACTGTCAGCGTATACTACTAATATGTGCTTCAAATGAATATGTATTAAACCCGACTTCCGGGAATTTTGCGCGATTCCCTGACAATGCTAAGCCTATGGGAGAATATCAGCATTTCCACTTTTTCCCCGGGACACCACTTTCATCCCTGATGATATGCACTATTATGATTTCTATGCAATCAATACTTTTTTCTTGAAATGAAATGCCGGCATGTATGTATATATAATTATCGTAGTAGGTGGGTGGAGTGAATTTTATTGGGCCAAAATCGAAGCATGAGGCACCGGGTACGGTGGCCGAATCGGTAGAGCGTGGGCCTCGTGTGCAGAATGTCGGGAGTTTGGTTCTCGGTCGAGTCAAATCAATGACTTATATAAAATTGATACTTGCCGCTTCCTAGCCTGGTGCTCGGCATTAATAGGATAACGCAAGGACTGGCTAGCTTAGTGTCAGGATAATGTGACTGGGATATCGGGTCATGGTACCAGCGGCCTGATTTCCCAGTGGGGCAGCACTATAATGTCACCATGAATGCACACTGTTACAAGTCGGTACTCATCCTGATATGACCTTAGATGTTGCCAAGATGTAAAACTCTAACAACCAACAAATGAAGCATGAGGCCCACGAGGACTATTATAGTATCAACAAGTATGTACAATCATGTCTTAAATTTGTTTATTACATGTGCACGAAGCTATTTTGCTGTTTCCATGAAACTATATTCTACGACTTTATATGATACTAGTGTCATTCATGTAAAGCTGCATAATACGACGAAAACATCAAATTTTCAAAATCAAAGCAATTATCTAAATTAGATTCTACATATCTAACTTAGATACTGGTGCACCTATTAAACATTTGTCTCCACATAGCAGGGAATACTGAGGCAATTAAATAGAACCTGTTATCGCAGAACGCTATGGTGTCAAGAGTTTTGGCATGCTTGCCAAAATTAATTTGGCATGGTTGCACTTCAAATATCTGAAAAGTTAGCCATTTAAAATAAATGTTACTTCAAGCTGAAGTAAGGTACATTATAACGATCAACCTAATATATTTAGCTCAGAAAATGACAGAAACACAAAACCATCGGACTATGCAACTTTAAGCGAAAAGTCGGCCATGGATCAAAGTAACGCGGGTGCAATAAACTACATCGTACACCATGCAGTCTAAGTATACTAAATCCAGTCAGCTTCACATTAAAGTTGCAATGTAGCAATAAATCAACGAATGCAACGTAGATGTTCACAATTTTGTCACTAATTTGTGCTACTTCACTTGATTTAGGTTTCTACTCTTCAATGCTTAAAGATATATAATTAATTCGCTGTACAGAATACTTATGGACTCAGTGTTGCGTCGATTCATCAGACAGTGTCTGCTTTGTTTGTTAGATTAATTGTACATAAAATCATGTTACGGACAGGAAATGCTCTTTATTGTCCGAGCCCCAGGAAATAAGGAAATAAATAACCACAAACGTAGGAAATATTCACTTGAAAGTTTTCATTTCCTAGAAAGGCACATACAAATTGTCACAGAAGTAATATACATTATGTATTTGGTCAATTTGTCTTTAGAAAACTATGGATAGGAATAATTATATAAATACTGTAGATCAATAGTAGATTGATTGGTGATGCTTTAGCTCCTTGTCAGCAACAATGGCCATATTCGTGGTGCTAGCTCAATAATAAAAAGCTTTTTTTATTTAACGACACCTCTAAAGCACATTGATTTTCATATCAGCTATTGTACATCACACATTCTGACATATTTCTTTGGAGGAAACCTGCTGCCGCCACATATGCTACTCTTTCCGATAAGCAGCAAGGGGTCTTTTATATGTGCTTTCCCACAGACAGGCCTTTGATGAACCAATTGTGGACCACTGGTTGGAACGGAAAATGGGCCAAACTGAGCATGGTTTACTGAGCAGGATCGAGCTAGCTCAATTATACACTACAACAGGGATATAAGGGTCGTTCTCAGAAGTTGTGTACAAATAGTGTGTGACATCAGTACCATAAAATCAAAATGCTGCCAAAGTCCTATACACAAGTTTCCTCAATGTGTATGTCCTTTTGCATCTGAATAAATGAAAATAAACATATTCTGGCATTTTTAAGTAGGTCAATTGATGCTCACACCCAATAAATAGTATAGCATGGAAACCAATCTGACTCCAAAATAAAATATTTTCTACACAAAACTTGAAACTTTTAGGACATTTCACATGCCACTTGCTTTATAAAAAGTAGTAATAATAATTTGAAACCTCATTGCTATGGTTTTGTCTTATTTGTGAATATTAAAGAGAAAAGCAAAAAAATATTAGCAAGGTAACAAACAGTCAAAGTGGAAACAACAATTTTACACAAATGTTCGGCTCAAATTTCAATGTTTAGGGGCAATTTCAGGATTTATGTTTTACTATACCATAACTGGGTCCATGCATAGAGTGTCAAATGGTGAAAATAGTTCCTGTACTGTATCTGTACTCAGTGTGTGATAGAGAGTTTCATAGTACTTGCAAGTGGAAACGAAATGTTACGATGTTAATGACTCCAGAAAAGGTTAAGTATTTCATAATTTAACATTTTCTTTTAGAAATAAATGTCTTCAACTTAATGAAGACATTATATATGACCATTTGAAGTGAAATGAGCTGTTGTTCAGAGGTTTTCTATTAAGTTTGTGACACTTAATTTTCAATGCTGTTGACAATGTCACAAATTAGTGATGTAATTTTCGATGTATTTAGCTACATCCATCCCAATAAGATACATAATACACAATATTAACATTTACTTTTGATCTAAAATATCTCCCACATTATTGGGCTAAATGATGAAATCTAAATATTGACACTCCAATAATGGGTTTCTTTGAAATATGCATTTCAAGTAGACTACCTCAAGTGGTACACAGTTTCTGAGAACGACCCATATATCGGGACACTGAGCATATCTAATTGGTTAGAAAGACAGCAAACAATCTCCGTACTATGTGCACTTTTACCATTGCATACCACGTGAGAACCAAAGGCAAACTGAACACTTACAATCTAACCGAGCACTATTTCCAAATGAGCGCCACTTCCCATCTGACAGGTCGTGGCATTTGAACCATGGCCGTGTCAAACCAATGACATAGAAATATACTTGCCACTACCTAGCCTAGCGCTTCGCATTACTGGGATATGGCACCGAGCAGTAGAATTAGGAAGACCAAGTGTCGGTGATTGAAATTTCTCTCGCTTAATCAATAAATAATGTAATAAAGTATTTTTTAAGTCTTGGGTGTGCTTGATTACCAATCTAGGTTGAATCATTAACAGTGCTGCCTAACTTCCTATGTGGGAGGTTGTGGGTTTTGAACCCTGGCCGAAACAAAAGCAATGACTTAAACATAAATATGCTTGGCACTACCTAGCCTAGTGGTCGGCATTACTAGGATAGGGCAAAGACTGCTTTACTCAGTATCAAGATAATGTCACTGAGTCGGGTATTGGGTCATACTACTAGCCCAGTCTTCCAGTGGGGCAGTACCATGAAGTCGCCACGAATATGGACAGATCGGTACCTTAGATGTTGCTAGGATGTAACAGAGGGAGTGCACGTGACATCATTACTTAGCAATCAGCGGTCAGCGGGCTGCCATCTTGGATTACGAGCACCCTCCCTAGCCATGTTGTGAATGCATGCAGATGCAGTGAAACAGAGTTTTCTTGTGTTCTGGGAGGTTCTGGGCAGTTTACATCCAATGTGTTTACAACACTTTAGCAACAACTTCTGAGGCCAAACTGCTCAAAACAGTGACAAATAAACCAACAAATCAGTAAATAAGCACAGTGGGTCCAAGCGTAGGACTAGTAGGAGAGGCACCAAGGAGTCCCTGCTGTGTTTCCTAGCAACGGGATGCAGTAAGAAACCTTTCCCCGCACTTGTGAACTCTTAAGGCTCGGTCACATACACGTTGATGGACGTAGTTGAATGTAGTGGAGGCTAAAGTAGTTGAACGTAGTTGAATGTACTGGCATCCATACTTCTCCTTGGTAATAATGTGGGTGGGCCATGAGTTCCAATTTAATCTTTGGACATGTTCAAAAGAGCGCTAAGTTAGAGGCTGAATTTGCATCCGTGATGGTAATGTACTTTAGCGTACTTGGACGAAGCCCTGGTCGCATAGCCATTAGTGGACGTAGGTGAACGCAGTGGAGGCTAACGTAGTTGAACATACCGGCATCCGTACCGTAACGTATTTATCCGTACCGTAGTGTATTTATCCATACCGTAACTTATTTATCCGTGACATAGCGTATTTAACCGTACCGTAACATATTTATCCATACCAAAACCTGCCGTACCTTAAAAATGTCAAAGTAGTTTAACATACCTACACCATGTTTGACCCACGTTAGCCTCCACTACGTTCAACTATGTCCACTAACGTGTATGTGACTGGGGTATTAGGGGCCTGTGTAGGCGAGTGACCCGCAAATAATTACACGTCACCCGTCCCGGTGTCGCGGTTTAGATTCTCAGTGGGTTTACATGCTACGCTTGGGGTTCTGCGCATGCGTGTATTCGATTAACACAACCCGGGCGACTCGGGTCACCCGAGTTGCTAGAAATTCAAATAAACACCGCGAGTGGAGTTGACAAAAACACGTGTTATGTACACAAAAAAAGAACAAGTTTTGGATTAAGCCACCATTTTCCCACCCCGAGCGTGGAGAAGCGTAATCGATTATTCAACCCGAGTCTGTAGGATGTGCGCATGCGCCAACAAGTGGCTCAGGTGACCCGAGTTGATAAATCGAATATGCCCAATTTGGCGGAAATGCCGTTCGATTAACGCATGCGCAGAACCCCCGCACAGAATGTAAACCCACAGAGAATTTAAACCGTGACACCTGGCCTGCAAGGGCTCAGACTCGCTCGCAGGTTCGCCCACTTCATTTACATGTATATAAATATATATAGAGAGTATAATTTATTATACGTATATAAAAGGCGCGGAGCTCTCACATGATTATCTATGATATTATTATGATTATTCCTCTACTATTATTATCCAATCGCTGACTTGCCCGCATTTGCCCCGGTCCTGGCCTACCCCAGCGCCACCACCGGGGTGTTCTTGGCACTACTTGCCCGGGCAGTCAGTCTCTCTCCTGCCTTTGAATTTTTTATTTATTTTTATCTTTTTTACCGGTAGCCTATATTTTGCTGCCCCTGACGCAAATAAAGTCTCCTACCCATCACCTCCTCTTGTCTCTCTCCTTGCCGTAGCCCAACCTTATACATGTATATACATATATTCCTGTATTCATATATATGAATACATATACTATATATAATATATGTATGTATATATGTGTGTGTATATACACGCGTATATCTAGGCTATACTGGTGTAGGGAGGGGCGCAGAGTTCCCCTGTCGTAAGTTGGTGTGTAACTATTGACCGGTTGGGTTCGAATCCATCAGGTGGCGCCACCGCTCCACCTTTCCTCGGGCCCCTCCCTGTAGCACCTCGGCCTTTCCCTCGCTCGCCTCGACCGGGCAACACCTGCTCATGTCCTGTTCTCAATTTTACATATATATACCATGTATATATCAATCATAATACAGAAATATATATGTTCATATGTAAAATACAATACTATATACATAAATACCATATATGTATACATAATATACAAACACACACATACAATATATACATGTTTGTATATAATATGGGACGTCGCTCACCGCATGTCGTGATATGAAGTCATTTTCCATCATTTACGCGCACCGAGCGGCACCTTACTATATATAATTGGTGCTCTTTACACCCCAATAACATCGTGATTTTTTAATTGAATAACTTACAACTTTGGATTTAAAACCTATGAAATGAGCTCTCCACAACACTCTAAGCTGCGAGTCTCTTCTGCTACATGCTACATGTTATTTGGAAGTTATCACAGCAATAATAAAATTTCACTAAAGCCCCATGAGATGTTTCAGATTTGGAATCTTTATGAAATTTCCTAGAAGATTGTGTCATTTAGATTTGATCAATAAACTATCCAACGATTCCCAGCCAACTGGACGTACCATGGTGTAAAAGCTAAGGCTCGAATCTGTGGCTGTGTAGGCAGGCTATGGTGAAATCTATACAGACAAAGAGAAAGGAAGAGTATAAAGTGTAAAGAAGAAGAGAGAGTCCAGCCCTCTGGTTTATTATTTATATGGTACATGGTTTCATTGTAGAGTATCACCCCACCCCTTTCCCCCAATGGGAAACAAGCATTCTTGGCCCTACCAATAGGGATCCAGCATTCCTGGTCCCCATGGATACCAAGGGTAGGCCCTGAGTGCAATTACACCCAGACCTCCCAGCACCACTATGTCTATTTACATCCCACTCAGGCACCACCACCCCATACATATATATATATACATACATGCGCCTGGTCACGTACACCGATCAGTAATAGAACATTTGCATTCCCCCCAATGCTGAATATCGGAATATTTTACGATGGTATCAAATATTTGAGCTTTTATGACTTAATTAAGACCAATCTTTTCTAACTTAATTACACAATTATGGGCTATTTCCACCTATTTAGAAGTGTATTTGATGTCATTCCGCACGAAGACTTGTCCACTAATCTTTTTCAACAAAATAATGATTAAGTCTGAACAAATCTGCAAATGAAGGTGGTCATGTTTGACAGGCCCTAAATACATCAAATAATTATATATCAAACCCAAAATTGCTAGATTATAAAAATAACGGCAGCAACAATAACCACAAATAGTGGTAGCAGGCAGTGTAAGGAGCTCCAACATTCTAGGTGAGGTGAGTGGGAGGAGAATTGAATCTTTTAAAACACGTTGAGACAAAAAGATGAACCGAGACTGAAGACAAACAGTTAAATAAATGCAGAACCACGACATGCCAAGCCACCAGGCCCAGGAAACAGAGGACACACAGACAAAAAGGCACAACCTGACAGATTAAAAAAGCTATTAATGCTAAAAGTAATAGTAGGCATCGTAGGCCGAATAAAAGTGTCCTGGAATAAACGTCGTATTGATAGGCGTTTTGGGAAGAAAGAAAACAAAAGGAGCTCGAAGGGGGGATAAAGAATATCGAAAGTAAAATATACACAGATATTTAAATACGCATGTTCGACGAGTCATCTAGTGACGGCTGTGATATATGTGTAATAGACATCTAGACGTCTAGACACGTCTGTAATATATGCAAATGAGATGATGTCACATGACTAAGTGTGCCGGAGGTCTAGACCCCTGTACGGGGAATAAAGCATTCAGTATCCAGAAGTCGTGTTCGGATGTTGTACTTTCACAACGACTGCTGAACAACCAACACATTAGAAAAGAAGTTGGGAGACTGGGTTATGGAAAGCACATCATTTTGTAATCTAAAACTCTAAATGTATAAATCAAATGCTTATTTGTCATAACCTGTTATTTTTTAATGAAGAATGGATGAAATGATATAAATTAATAGACTTTAAAAGTTGAATTGACAGCTTTCTGTGGCCATCTGGATTCTTTGCTTTCTCTACCAATTTCTATCCTTATTGCCAATATAAATAAAACACAGCACACTGGAACCCCCCTCCACACGGTTAATTCCTACTAAAGCACTTTTTGCTTGGATTTAAAGTTGCATAGTCCGATGAAATATCAAATTTTCAAAACCAAAACAATTATCTAAATGTGATTCTACATATCTAACTAAGATACTGGTGCACTTATTAAACATTTGTCACCACACAGAAGGGGATGCCGAGGCAATTGAATAGAACCTATTACTGCAGAAGTCTATGGGGTCAGAGTTTTGGCGTGCTTGCCAAAATTAATTTTGCATGGTTCCACTTCAAATATCTCAAAAGTTAGCCACTTAAAATAAAAGTTACTTCAAGCTAAAGTCATCATCATCATCATGCTGTCGGTCGCGATGCGACAAAGACTGCTTTCATTACTTGACTGCCGACATTTCATGAAAGCTGCCTGCAAAAGTGTTGAAGTGCTGCTGGCTTTTGCAAGTTACCAACAGCACTCTCTCGGGGAGCAAATAGAGGTTTCACACCGGCAAGAACATGTCAAGACAGGCGCAAAACTATTTGTCCCTGCAGTGGCTGGTCGGGAGATATTGGGAGTTCCATACATCAACCGCCCTTAATGCTGCCACAGTGACATCGTTTTCTGTTTAGGGTTTGCTCCCTTAGCCTTCGGTTCTGTCAAGAACCTGTACCACAAGGCAGTGGTTTACAACTCTGCAAGGCAGGGGCGTCAAACTCCCTGAGGTATTCCTATACCTGCAATACCTGCATACCTGCTAAAGTAAGGTACATAATAGCAATCAACCTAATTCAAAACCAGACACAGATAATTCTTTTTGGGCTAATAAATTTATTACTCAGGCATAATAAATTTTCACAGCAGCCTTGTTCCTACACCTTTGTGAACATATATGCAGTAGCTATTCCCAATAGTACAATTGGGCTATTTAGCTATTATGATTACTCTAACTTCAACAGGCAGTACAACCTGTGTCTTTCTCATTTGCACTAATGGTCATTACTTATATGCAGGTCAGCTATTATGTCATTTTACTATTACATTATTTCATTACTTATGTGCAGGTCATATCTATGATTTTACTATCATAAGCTATCGGATGATATATGAGACATATCTGAAGATTCTGTACAATTTCACTCGAAGGAACTTGAAAAGAAGACATGAGGCATCAGCTCGGGCAGATCACGGTCACACGTTCAGCTCACATCTGGCACACTCACACACATTCGCGCAATCATAGCATTCAGCACTTTCACATCAGGGACATAGGAGCCATAATCTCTCAGCCCTGCAGTAAACAGTTAAGTTGGGTGGGTGGGATGGACAATTTCGTTTCTTGCTCAATTGATCCGTCGACGACGGTGGCCAGGTAAGGACTGGACAAGCCTTTGAATCTACTACCGGAAGTTAACTTTGTACATAGCGACGCGCGCTACGAACGGTATCTATGGTGCTACTCATATCAGGCCCGTAGTCAGGGTTTGTGAATTATGCATGTTTCCGGCAACATGGACAATTCAAAACCAGACACAGATAATTCTTTTTGGGCTAATAAATTTATTACTCAGGCATAATAAATTTTCACAGCAGCCTTGTTCCTACACCTTTGTGAACATATATGCAGTAGCTATTCCCAATAGTACAATTAGGCTATTTAGCTATTATGATTACTCTAACTTCAACAGGCAGTACAACCTGTGTCTTTCTCATTTGCACTAATGGTCATTACTTATATGCAGGTCAGCTATTATGTCATTTTACTATTACATTATTTCATTACTTATGTGCAGGTCATATCTATGATTTTACTATCATAAGCTATCGGATGATATATGAGACATATCTGAAGATTCTGTACAATTTCACTCGAAGGAACTTGAAAAGAAGACATGAGGCATCAGCTCGGGCAGATCACGGTCACACGTTCAGCTCACATCTGGCACACTCACACACATTCGCGCAATCATAGCATTCAGCACTTTCACATCAGGGACATAGGAGCCATAATCTCTCAGCCCTGCAGTAAACAGTTAAGTTGGGTGGGTGGGATGGACAATTTCGTTTCTTGCTCAATTGATCCGTCGACGACGGTGGCCAGGTAAGGACTGGACAAGCCTTTGAATCTACTACCGGAAGTTAACTTTGTACATAGCGACGCGCGCTACGAACGGTATCTATGGTGCTACTCATATCAGGCCCGTAGTCAGGGTTTGTGAATTATGCATGTTTCCGGCAACATGGACAATTCAAAACCAGACACAGATAATTCTTTTTGGGCTAATAAATTTATTACTCAGGCATAATAAATTTTCACAGCAGCCTTGTTCCTACACCTTTGTGAACATATATGCAGTAGCTATTCCCAATAGTACAATTAGGCTATTTAGCTATTATGATTACTCTAACTTCAACAGGCAGTACAACCTGTGTCTTTCTCATTTGCACTAATGGTCATTACTTATATGCAGGTCAGCTATTATGTCATTTTACTATTACATTATTTCATTACTTATGTGCAGGTCATATCTATGATTTTACTATCATAAGCTATCGGATGATATATGAGACATATCTGAAGATTCTGTACAATTTCACTCGAAGGAACTTGAAAAGAAGACATGAGGCATCAGCTCGGGCAGATCACGGTCACACGTTCAGCTCACATCTGGCACACTCACACACATTCGCGCAATCATAGCATTCAGCACTTTCACATCAGGGACATAGGAGCCATAATCTCTCAGCCAAATTGGTACACGATAGATAATGGTTCCTCCCTATAAAACATTTTTATTTACATAACTGAACACACTATTTGATTTCCATCTACCGACTGTTTTTATGGACTCTATAGGCATGCCCACTCGTGCGTATTCTTGGGCTCCCCCGCGCCGTAGGCTGTGGCCAGTCACTAGCGGCCACCAAGGAAGTCCACATGCTTTCAGTGCTGTTTGCATGCACTTGTTAAACACTGTCGCAGTCAGCGGATGACCATTTTTCAACATGAACGCTGGAGCGCCCTCATGCGTCGTATTTAGACTGCTGTACTTGTTCCACGCGTGTAGCGGACAGAATCTGTGGTTCGACCCTGCCGGCAGGTCGATGCTGTACGCGTCCTCAGGCTTGTGTGTGGTCTTTGTGGTTCTGACCGTGATCGTCAGATGAGTGTCGTGTGCCTTGATGTCTCTACCGAGCAGCATGTGACCGTCACCACCCGTCACCTCGGAGTAAAACAAATTGGACTGTCTTAGCAAACAGAGGTACCCTATCAATAAAGCAACAATTAACACCAGCCCTTCATCTTCAATCTTTCTGAATTTCAAAATCATCATTTTAATGTGCTTGATTCTTAGGGGATACGCCCTCTTTACAATGTTGGATTTTAACTTATATATGCCAGCTTTAACTAGTGATAACGCGTAACAGTCAAATGTCTCAGTACTACCTCTAAACAGTCTTATCCATGATCTGGCCCCACTCATATAATTTCTCACAGCACCTTCAGTATCCAATTTATCATTTAAATATAAAGTATATAGCATTACCGTCTTCAATTTGGGGTTTTTGGGGTTGTCACCAACCTTCTTGCAAAACCCCAGATACTCCTCAAACTGTACCCTTTTATTATGCCATGTCCCAGCCGATAGTCCCGCCGTAAAATACACACTTAGCCGTCCCACTAGTGCGCGCTTATCCCCTGCAAGTTGATAAAGGCAAAAAACAAAATTATCAACTGGCAGGGAGTTATAGGGTAACATCTAAAACACTCCCGTCGTGGGAGACATTTATTTGGGTTAACAATTTTTGTTGACACAAATCGTCAGCGATGCGTTTACATTTATTATCAAAGAACAACCTACTTAGAGCATCTGCGAGTACCAGATCCTTTCCTGGCTTGTGAATCACCTGTACCGTGCATGTGTACGTGGCGGCAAACCTCCAGATTTCCCGGGCACAGGCGCACAAGACAGGATCTTTTCCGGCACCAGAAGATAGCACCTGTTGGGAAGCAGCATTATCTGTGTTAATGATAATTTGATATAAATGAGGGTTAGGGGGTGACAAGTACTTTAATGCCACAACCAAATTTATTGCCTCGAGCTGAGCAATATGGAAACCATTTTTAAGAAATACAGGGGTGTAAGAACTGCTATAAAAATGCGTTGGACTGAATGCTCCTCCACCATACAAGGATGAATCGCACTCGATTACCCACTTTTGGCTAGGAAGATGCTGCAACAGGACAAGTTTATTATGACCTTCTGCGAATCGTAGGAACCAGGCTATATCCCTAACCAAATTTTGGGTGACTAAAACTTTTCCAAAAAATGGGGTACCTCTAAGAAAATCCAAAATCCTATTCATAAAGATCCGGGCGGGCGTCACACACTTAGAAATAAACTGCAATCGCCCTACCAACCTCTGGACATTCTTCCTAGTCACCAACCGACCGACTATCCATTTATGGCATTCTAACAAAATATCCAATAATTTCTCGTTAGGAATACGGATAAGCATGCTGTCTGTAAGTATCTCATATCCTAGCCAAACCAATTTGTGTGTAGGAGGGACACATTTGTTAATAGACAGCTTTAAACCCAACACTTTTGTCAATTTAAGAATGTAAGAATATGCTTGATGTGCCTTTTCTAATGACTCCTCTACTCCCACAAAATCGTCTAAAAAACATAATGTAAAGAATCCCATTTTATTCATCAAATGCACTACTGCAGCTGTAGTGCGAGCACATGCCATACTGGACGTCCTACAGCCAAACGGCGGTGCAATGTCAAAATAAAATTTATTATCAACTTTAATACCAAATAAAGGCACACTTAAGGGCAGGTTCTTAATTGCCTGTATGCCCTAGCAAGGTCAATGGACCACATGTAACAGTTATTTCCTAATTTAGTCACCTGTTTAGCCAAAGACATGATTGTAGGTAAATGATATTTGTACGGAAGACCCTGATAAAAGCCCCTGTTAATCCCCGAATTAACACTTCGCCCCTTGGGGAAACTAAGATCGACTATAATCCTACGTTCATCAGTATTTTTCTTGGGGCGGGTCATAATGGGGCTGACCTGCGCCCATGGACAAAAGGGGGGTTCATCGAATGGACCAAGCAGTGCATCATGGGATAGTTCAGTTCGTACATATTTGTTAATCCAAAAAACGTCCTCACTCGAGCGGGCATGATTAACCTGGGTTGGAGTTGGGATAGCCTTGCCCGTAAAATTAGCTGGCCAACCAAATTCTAAAAACGGAATAAGATCTACGTCACTATAGTCAACCAGCAATTCTTTCCATCTGTCAATTTTTAAGCCAGACGGAACAGGCAATTTTGCCGACAAATAATTTGGGAGACCAGTAGCCCGGACTTTTTTATATATATATGAATACGACCGAAAGATATTATTATCATTTTCGTTACCGAGAACAGTAACAGCATTATTTAAAATTGGCCAAACCTGTAACACGTGCAATTTATATTGGAAGGGTGAGGTATCACAGAATTCCTTCATATCAGCACCACGATGATTTTGAACATTAAAATCATCCACATCATCATCAATACACAAATCATACTCCAAGTTTTTGTCTCCCAATTCCAACGAACACGGAACATTAACTGCAATCTCAACTGGTTTAACTTGGCTAACCGAAGAAAACAACAACTTATTTGGGTAGACTATACCAGGTTGTCCAACCATATTAGTATCTAAACAGTTATTGTCCTCCATCACGGAGTCCATGGTAATCTCAGAATAGCCATTATCAACGTTAGTGACAGGATAGAGTGGATCGATGCAATCCGAAAAATTAATAGAAGGGCAACCCTTACCCGACTCAGTAACAACAGAATTAACGGACAAAGTATTAACAGCAACATGAGAAGCAAGTCGGCTACTATCAGAAAACAGATAAGGGTTGGCAGAAGAAACATAACACATATCAGCGGCAGGGCTAATATTAGAAGACGCATTAATGCAACTGTCAGCACCATACAAGAGATTATCTGCGCCACAAGAGTTATCAGAACCATCAATGTGGGCCGGATAAAAACTGTCCATAGGCAACAGCCTAGCAATCAGTGTATCAGACACTGAAGCGGGTTCACCCGAGCAGCGGGAAATGCATTCAGATGCTTCAGCGTTGTCATGGCAACGGCGTGGTTCGAGCCCGGTCGGAGGCAAATCCAACATCGGTGGTGTCCGTTGTGCCACCGTACCTGTATAAACTGATATCCGCCCCCCACCTATTACGGCCACCCCAGGGTCCCCAGGCAGAGATCTCTGCCCCCGATTAAACCATTTAAATGATGAATTTTTTCTAATCCCACGATTTAGGCTATAGCACTGCCCAGTACTGCACTTAACTCGACATTTGGCTCCCCTCCCCGAATTGTTATGGAACCTAACGGGCAGATGGCAATCCCTAGACGGCTTATGACGTCCCTTCATCGAATTTATGGAAACATCACCGACAACGTTTTGAATTGGGAGGGGAATGGCCTCCAAAACACTATGATCATCTACATTAGCAATGGGAATGGAGGTAATATTAAGGGAATCGTCAGACCTAAGGGTGTTACCAGGCGGGAGGGGCGACAACAGTAACATTACAGGCCGACATGACACCGACGAAACAACCGCACCGACCTGATTTCGGCACTTGCCGACCGGGTGACTTGATGTAGGCTGTGTGGTGGCGCCATCTGGAGACTTGTGATGGAACTCGTCGTCTTCGACCAATGGTATACGAACTCCCTCTAACGTAACTGCAGCGCCACGCCCACTGCAAACTAAAAACTCGACGTACGGTTAGTAAGCCCATCACCACCAGTGTCCGTTGCACGCTGCTTTGATCGGCACTCAGTCTCCTTATGTGCGTGTTTCCTATGCAGTTTGTACGCACAGTATGCACAAATGTGGATAAACCGACTGGTACCTTCCCCATGATCGCCTTCGAACCCACATGTGCCCCCCTTATTCCAAATGATGCAGGGCCGTGCGTCAACACCCTTTTTGAAATCTGAGTACGCCGTTGATGTCACTGTCTTCTGCTGTTGTAACTCTATACGCTTCCCCAAACCACAAATATCACGTCGTACCTCGACAATTTTTCCTTCATCTTCCCAACCATTAGGAAGACGCTTGTCTGCTACCATGTTAAATATTTTTTCACTATATGTGAGACAGGTGTGCCAAGCATAGTTCTGGGCCATCTCCAGGATAGAGTCTATGTGGTTCTCAATATGTTCATGCCAGCTATCTGGCACATCTCCCCGCCTCACCATACGTCTAATGGCTGATATATACTCGAACCATGTAGATTCGCCCTGCCCCACTTTTCCTTTCTTTTCATTTCTGATTACGTATTTATGCGGAAGCAGTTTAATAGTTTTAGAATGTTTTGCTCGTTTCCTAGTCAACCGAATCAACTCATGCATCATCACCGAATCATCACTCCCGTCATCACTGTCACTAAATAGTTCATCATCTGCTCTTCTTTTACGAGCGTTACTAGTAGAATCAACTTGTACACTACCTTTTGTCGTGCGTAGAGCGCCTCTGTGCCTGGATGGTAGTCTCGTGTGAACAGGCGACTCCTTTGTTGTGGCCACAACGGATGTCTCCTCGGCCGCTGTGACGTCATCAAACATAACATCCGGGTCGCTCGACAATCGGTCGTCACGTAATTGGCCGCCATTCCTTGTGCACTCCAAACTTTGTAACCGTGATAATAATGGCGCTTGCGCCTCTGCCAACTTGGTATCCAAAAGCAATGCAAGATCCTCCAATGTAACACTTTTGCGCCTTGAAGTAGATGGTATTGGTGAGGACGACTCTAAATCGGCCATGCCAAGACGGGACGATGATACTGTACGCTCGACCCTTTTACATCTGGTATTTGCTGCACTTGACTCCTCGGAACGATCCATTGAATCCAGTAAGGCTCTTGAATACCGTCCCACTACACTTTTTACCTTATTTGTCTTAGGCATGTCTGTCGATCACAACACAATTTCGTTTCTTGCTCAATTGATCCGTCGACGACGGTGGCCAGGTAAGGACTGGACAAGCCTTTGAATCTACTACCGGAAGTTAACTTTGTACATAGCGACGCGCGCTACGAACGGTATCTATGGTGCTACTCATATCAGGCCCGTAGTCAGGGTTTGTGAATTATGCATGTTTCCGGCAACATGGACAATGTATTTATCTCGGAAAATTTCAGAAACTCAAAACCATCGGACTATGCAACTTTGAGCAGGGTTGTCATTCACCGCTGACACCGATCACCTTCCCCCGCACCGACCCCTGCTGTCATTGTGTGGTTTACAAAATAACTGCTCAAACATTAGGCATATGAAGAAAGCCTAAGAAAACTCAGTGCTATAAGAAATCAATGAACTCAAAGGCTTGGAATGCATTGCCGGGTCAAAGATACTACAACATACTAAGATAGGCCATATGCACTTCTATGGTGACTGGGCGGTGGCCGAATCAGTAGAGCGTGGGACTCCCGTGCAGGAGATCGGGATTTCGGCTCCCGGTCGAGTCAAACCAATGACTTATCAAATTGATACTTGTCGCTTCCTAGCCAGGCACTCAGCATTAATAGGATAGGGCAAGGACTGGTTAGCTCAATGTCAGGATAATGTGACTGAGTGGGATATTGGATCATGGTGCCGGCAGCCTGATTTCCCAGTGGGGCAGCATTATAAAGTCGCCATGAGTGTGCACTGTCACAAGTCGGTACCCGTCCTGATATGACCTTAGCTGTTGCCAGGATGTAAATCTCCAACAACCAACCAACCACGTCTATGGTGATATCACACTTATGTGACGCCACACAATATTGAGCATGGAGGCCTAAATGTCCATCGGCTGTTAGACTTGCATAGTGGGATGTGCAATTTGGATCGAGATTAATAATTTCTGTATTATTATCAATTTTCTTTAAATGTTTGTACTTGGTTTGGGTATGGCTAGGGTCCTGTTATTTTTAATTCACAATTTTGGAAGCACTGGAGCATGTCAAAGCTTTGGCATGTTTACTTAAATTAATTTGGCATATTTGCACTTTACATATCTCAAAGGTCAGTCATTTAACATCAAAGTTACTTCAAACTAAAGTAAGGTAGATTATAATGATGAACCTAATATATTTATCTAAAGAAATGACAGAAACTCAAAACCATCAGACTATGCAATTTTAAAGACAACACCATAAAAACATCAATTGGGGTATCTAATTTAGACCTTCCCCTCGTCAACCCTGATGTCACCATCGGGGGGTGGGGGCCCAACGATGATAAGTGAATGTGTAAATATGTATAATTATGTGCTTATTATTATTATTTTCTTATGTTTATTATATTTATTATGTTCTTCTGTAAATATGTATAAAGATGTTCTTGCTCTGTAATAAAGATTTTGTTAAACTAGATTTTTTGTGTCCGAGTTAAATAATGTCATAATGTAATTGTTATAAATTAAACTAAAAGGATAAGAATTTAGCCAATGAAAATAAAAACTAATTAATATTAATGACACAAGTACCTACCCTCTCTTCCTCTACTTCTTCTCTTTCCTCTCTCTTCCTCTCTCTCTCTTCCCCTGTCTCTTTCCCTCTCTCTTTCCCTCTCTCTTCCCCTTTCTCTCCCCCCTCACTTTCCCTCTCTCACTCCATTTCTCTTCCTCTCTCTTCCCCTCTCTGTTCCTCTCTCTCCATCTGTTCTGTGTTATTAGTATGTACATAAAATAGTATATTAAACTAGGTTATGCTGTCAAGAGTTTAATTCTTCTAAAACTAGAGGAAATAAATACCCAATAAAACTGTATGAGTTTAATAATATGATAACAAATTAAAATCAAAACCTAATATACCTGGAGGTATATACAAATTATAACAGACATGTAATTGTGTTTTGATATCTAAAATTGATATAGTTTATTTATACAAATAGACATATAAACATCTCGTAACAGTAACAGTAGACATCTCACAATATACCGGACATGTAAGTGTACATAAATATATCATAACAGTACACATATCACAGTGCATACACACAGATACAATTTCTTTTAACATCAGATCATGCTGTCTTGCCAGGAAAGTGATCCAGTGGGTGAGATGACCCAGTCTTTCAGTAGATTCCGCTGCTCCTTTCCTGTCTTGGAAGCAGTGTTGGGGCTAGGAAAATGTCTACGTCTGCCAGGTTTTGGCCCTCCCTCCACGCTCTGGGGACAAAGTTGTGGTTCTCAGTCTTTGGATGATCCACCTCCTGATTCTGTAGCCCTGGGTAGCGCATCCTCATCAGGTTGTGCACAACCATGCATGCAGTGACGATGACCTTCATGGTGGAGGGGTGGCGCTGTATAGTCATCAGCGGCACCTGGAAGTGGTTGGCTAGGATGCCAAAGGCATTCTCCACCACTCTCCTAGCTCAGGAGAGCCGGTAGTTGAAGCGTCGCTCCTCATCTGTCAAGCCCCTCCTGCTGTATGGCGTCATCATCGTCGGCTGCAGGTCGAAGGCATCCTCACCGATTAGGAAATACGGCACATCCTTTTGGCCGTTCACGATCAATTTGGGGTTCGGAAAACCGATGGTGCCACCTTCAGTGCCCACCTTCAGCTACAAGTCGTTGTAGATCTGGGTGAGATGCGGAGCCCATACCCCCAAGATCTGCCCAGATGAACTTGTAGTCCGGGTCTACAAGCGCCACCAGGACCACGGAGTAAAACCCCTTGTAGTTGTAATAGAGTGACCCACTCTTTGGAGGGCACCGTCAGGCGATGTCCTTCCCATCCAGAGCGCCACAGGTATGGGGGAAGTTTCACTTCTCCAGGAATTGGTCGGCGATGGCACGCCATCCTTGTGGAGTCGTGGGCCATGTCATGACCTCGTCCAGGCACTCATCGATGATGGTCTGACACACTTCACGCACGATGAGTGACTGTGTTTTGTGGGGGACCCTCCACCCGAACTTCATTGACGAGTATTTGTTCCCAGATGCCAGGTGCCGCAGAGTAAGGGCGATCTTCAGCCCAGGTTTGAGCGGTACCCTGTATGTTGTGTACTTTTTGGTGATCCTGGGTCCTACTCTCGCCACAATCTCATCAAATATTTGGGGAGGCATCCGTATAAAGTTGACAAACGATGCAGGTTCCTCACTGCGGAGCTCAACCATAAGCTTGTCATACAACCCAAACTGTGGCCGCCTCCCGATCCAGGGTCTGACCCACATTCTCCGCTGCTGTCTCCTCCTTCTCCTATCAACACAGGCTACCAGAAGAGCCATGAGGTAGAGATCTAGCTCCTGGTGGTAAATGGCAACTCGGTAGTCATGCTGGAACTGTAGATGGAGTGTGGAGACATCCATCCTCTCTGAAGAGTTGAGCAGGTCTGCTGGAAGAAGCCAGGTGAGCCTTGATATACCAACTGCCAACACGCTGGTGGTACGCCCACGGTACGCTCGCGATGCTCTAGGGGCATGCTTGTATGTGCTAGGGGTACCCTCGCATGCGTTAACAGAACATTGTGAGAACGATATATACGTCAGTGACATGCGCAGGGCGCCAGTTGTACGTATGGCTAACGGATACCAACGTACCCCACCGTATCCCTAATGTACTCCTAACATACGCCACCATATCCCTAACGTACACATAGCATATGTGGAATGTGCGAGCCATACGTCGACACAAGTTGGAAACTTTGAGCATGCACAACATTTTTTCGGAGCCTCGACACATGGCGATGTAAGACGACGTATAACGACATATCCGGAACATACCGGACTTTTGCCCAATGTATATGTAACGTATGACGACGTACACCGACGTGTTGGTCGAAAATCACATACGTCGGCATATGCTCAGGCTATATGTCATAGTGTGACAGGCCCTTAAGTAATTGTCATTAGATATTAATCAGAGGGCCATATGTCAGACGAATGTTCAGATAAGATAGAGAAAAAACCAACTAACCATAATGTTTGTTTATTGTAGGTACTTACTTACCTGTGTGTATCGGTACTTACCTATTTACGAAATAGCGAAATAGCGAATGGTAGACATGAAGTGTGAACACTTATTTGTCTCATGTTTACCTGTGTATATAGTTCAGATTGATGCAGCAGTGACAGAAATATAGATATAAGTGTGGCATGCAGACCCTCATGTCGACTTAAATTTGCATAGTCCGATAAACACATTAAATTTGCCAAGGCAAAGCACTTACCTAGGCTTTGAATCTACGTGTCCAACTTAGACACTGGGCACTTGTTAAAGTTGCCTCGGCCGATGGTTTTGAGTTTCTGTTATTTTCTGAGATAAATATATTAGGTTGACCGTTATCATCTAGCATACATTTGTTTGAAGTAACTTTGCTTTGAAATGACTAATTTAGGAGAAATTTGAAGTTCAAACATGCCAAATTAATATTGTCAAGCATGCTAGAACTCTGACACCATAGGCGTCGGCAGTAGCAGATTATATTAAATTGACTCAGTGTTCCCTTCTATGTGGCAACACATGTTTAATAAGTGCAGCAGTATTTAAGTTCATGCAGAATCAAATCTAGATAATTGTCTTGCTTTTATCAGACTATGCAGCTGTAGACATTGGTTGATGCATTATAGGGGAATATTAAGTCAATTTAATATAATACTGCTTAAGCCAATTTTTTATTGTTTTTTTTGTTAGTAAAACAGTTTATTCATCACAACATACATTTCTTCCGCCCCGAGGCACTGGTCTTCCGGCTGCTTACATTACATTGTAAATAGGTAGATCAGCGTGTAATTAGGTAGGGCATATTAGTAGATTATCAAGGAGGTTAGCGTAGGGGTAAGAGTTTTGACAAACACACTAAGAATAATTTTGAATGTTTGCGCTTGGAATATCTCTTAGGTTAGTCATTTTAAATCAAGGTTACTTAAAAGTAAAAAGTAAGGTAGATTATAAAGATCAAGCTAGTATCTCAGAAAGTGGCAGAAACTCAAAAGCATCGGACTATGCAACTTTAAGTAGGTGACTGGTAACCCACATCGCCCGCAGGAGGGCCATGGAGACACATTTGAGTTTACTATCAGAATTACCCGTACCAGCGACACTCCCATAGGGAACCACCTGTATTTATGGCAATGACCTCCTTCATACAAGGTCAACAGCGTCATCAGGTATGTATGTACTCAGTGTTGAATGTGTATATATATACACATTCACACACATATCTATATATTCTCATTTCATACAATACACACACATATCTCCATATCCTCATTTCCTACAATACACATATCTCCATATCATTTTGTACAATGCACACATATCTCCATATCCTCATTTCATGCAATACACACATATCTCCATATCATTTTGTACAATGCACACACATATATCCATATCCTCATTTGATACAATACATATACATATCTACATATCCACATTTCGTACAATACACACTTATATCTAGATATCCTCATTTCATCAAATACACACATATCTCCATATCCACATTTCATACAATACACACATATATCTACATATCCTCATTTCATACAATACACACATATATCTCCATATCCTCATTTCATACAATACACACACATATCTACATATCCTCATTTCATACAATACACACATATATCTCCATATCCTCATTTCACACAATGCACACACATATCTCCCTATCCTCCTTTCATACAATACACACATATCTCCATATCCACATTTCGTACAATACACATATATCTACATATCCTCATTTCATCAAATACACACATATCTCGATATCCACATTCGTACAATACACACATATATCTACATATCCTCATTTCATAAAATACACACATATCTCCATATCCACAATTTGTACAATACGCACATATATCTCCATATCCTCATTTTGTACAATACACACACATATCTACATATCCTCATTTAATACAATACACACACATATCTACATACTGTAGTGGTCTGCACTGACCTCTCAGGCAAGGAGCATAGACAGGTAGGCGTGGTTAGTGTGTTGATATCAGGGAGCCTAGGTGGTGTAATGGTTAGCACACTGGCCCGGAATGCATAGAGATGTGGGTTCGAGTCCAGCTCTAGGTGCAATATTTCCCATTTACATCACCCCCCATGACACTGGTGCCGTGACCAGGATCATGTACAAGCTATGCACTGTATGGTTGTTGAACCTACCCTGTGTATGTATGTGTTAGCGCATTGCCTGTATGTATGTAATTGTAAGTATTAAAAGACTTACAATTCCAGGGGGATGAGTATAGTGGTCTGCACTGACGCACACTGCCCCAGAATGCATAGAGATGTAATATTTCCCATTTTCATCACCCCCACGACAATATCCTCATTTCATACAATACACACACATATCTACATAGCCTCATTTCATAAAATATACAGATATATCTACATATCCTCATTTCTTTCAACACACATATATCTACATATCTTCATTTCATACAATACACACATATCTCCATATCCTCATTTCATACAATACACACATACATCTAGATATTGTCTTTTCGTACAATACACACAAATATATACATATCCTCATTTCGTACAATACACACACATATCTACATATCCTCATTTCGTACAATACTTACATATATCTACATATCCTCATTTCATACAATACACACATATCTACATATCCTCATTTCGTACAATACTTACATATATCTACATAACCTCATTTCGTACAATACACACATATTTCCATATCCTCATTTTGTACAATACACACATATATCTAGATATTGTCTTTTCATACAATACACACAAATATATACATATTCTCATTTTGTACAATACACACATATCTACATATCCTCATTTCGTACAATACACACATATATCTAGATATTGTCATTTCATAAAATACACACAGATATATATATATATAATACATATCCTCCTTTCATACAATACACATATCTCACCATCCTCATTTCATACAATACACATATATATCTAAATATCCCCATTTCATACAAGACACACATATGTCTCCATATCCTCATTTCGTGCAATACTCACACATATTTCCATATCCTCATTTCGTACAATACACACATATATCTCCCTATGCTCGTTTCATACAATACACACACATATCTACATATCCTCATTTCATACAATACACACATACATCTACATATCCTCATTTCATACAATACACACACATATCTCCATACCCTCATTTAATAAAATACACACATATCTACATATCCCCATTTCGTACTATACACACATATATATATATCTACATATCCTCATTTCTTGCAATACACACATTCTACATATCATCATTTTGTACAATACACACATATACTCCATATCCTCATTTCATACAATACACACACACATATCTACATATCCTCATTTCATACAAGACACATATGTCTCCATATCCTCATTTCGTGCAATACTCACACATATCTACATATCCTCATTACATACAATACACACATATATCTACATATCCTCATTACATACAATACTCACACATATATCTACATATCCTCATTACATACAATACACACATATATCTACATATCATCATTTCACACAATACACACATATATCTCCATATCCTCATTTCGTACAATACACACATATATCTGCATACCCTCATCTCATACAATACACACATATCTCCATATCCTCATTGCATACAATACACACGTCTCCATATCCTCATTTCGTACAATACTTACATATATCTACATATCCTCATTTCATACAATACACACATATCTCCATATCCTCATTTCGTACAATACACACAAATATCTACATACCCTCATTCCATACAATACACACATATCTATATATTCTCATTTAATAAATTACACACACATATCTCCATATCCTCATTTCATACAATACACACATATCTACATATCCTCATTTCGTACAATACACACACATATATCTACATATCCTCATTTCGTACAATACACACACATATATCTACATATCCTCATTTCGTACAATACACACATATATCTACATATCCTCATTTCGTACAATACACACATATATCTACATATCCTCATTTCGTACAATACACACACACATATCTACATACCCTCATTTCGTACAATACACACACACATATCTACATATCCTCATTTCGTACAATACTTACATATATCTAGATATCCTCATTTCGTACAATACTTACATATATCTACATATCCTCATTTCGTACAATACTTACATATATCTACATATCCTCATTTCGTACAATACTTACATATATCTACATATCCTCATTTCATACAATACACACACATATATCTACATACCCTCATTTCGTACAATACACACACATATATCTACATATCCTCATTTCGTACAATACACACACACATATCTACATACCCTCATTTCGTACAATACACACACACATATCTACATATCCTCATTTCATACAATACTTACATATATCTACATATCCTCATTTTGTACAATACACACACATATATCTACATATCCTCATTTCGTACAATACACACACATATCTCCATATCCTCATTTCATACAATACACACACATATCTACATATCCTCATTTCGTACAATACACACACATATATCTACATATCCTCATTTCATACAATACACACACATATCTACATATCCTCATTTCATACAATACACACACATATCTACATATCCTCATTTCATACAATACTTACATATATCTACATACCCTCATTTCGTACAATACACACATATACTCCATATCCTCATTTCGTACAATACACACACATATATCTACATATCCTCATTTCGTACAATACTTACATATATCTACATATCCTCATTTCGTACAATACACACACATATATCTACATAACCTCATTTTGTACAATACACACACATATATCTACATATCCTCATTTCGTACAATACACACATATACTCCATATCCTCATTTCGTACAATACACACACATATATCTACATATCCTCATTTCGTACAAGACTCAAGTCTTGCTCTGCCGCCGTACCTTGTATCGCATGCATTTTTAGCTTAATTCCAAACGTCTTAGGTTCGTTCAACCATGAATTATGTGCGAATAGGTCACACGACATTGGTACACAATTGGTATTCGCGTATATTGACCACGAGTTATTATGAATAGGAAATTGTTGTGAATAACAATGTGCACAAAGATCGACGAGTGACTGTCACACACTCGACGCTGACCTCAACTCACTGATGGGAATTTACGTCACGTTTTTTCACTGTCACATGGTGTCACTGTCAACTTCTGTGCGCAACGTTTGAAAAACGGTACCTAATGTTTGAAAGGCGTTACTGTCTTCCCAAACTCACTACGCGTTAACTTGTATGAACCCGATCGCGTGGATGGTGGATGAAAATATTGCATGGCCTCAGTTTAAAAAAAAAAAAAAAATCCCCGAGGCCGAGCAGTCTACACGTTTCATACAGTCTACATGATACCTGTGTTGTTACTGTGTATTGCCCTTGCCGGTCGACGACTTCTGAGCCTGTCAGCTAGCTGCGAGGACAAATCAACATAGACGGACTGACGACTCGACCACGGCAGTGGCCACTCGGAATACGTACGGATTAACAAGGACTGACGACTCGACCACGGCAGTGGCCACTCGGAATACGTACGGATTAACAAGGTCTCTTCATTCAACCAACTAAGCTAAGTGAATACAAGATTTCTATAGTTGTGACACTGCAATATATATATATATGTGTGCAGTTTCTACTAGTGTTTCCTCTTCCGGCCTGAGAAAACTGTGAGTGACATTGCAGGATTACATTTTTGAGCTCGTGACATACCGAGGACACCCGTTGTATGCCGCGGCAATTGTGTGTTATAGCTCACCATTTGTTAGAAGCTTAACATGCCTAGAGTTTTCTGTGACAACTGTGGTAGCGTTCACGACAAAGGGGACCAGTCTATTTGCGAGCAGGGTAGAGCAAGGGCAAGACCGTTCACACGCTCGCAGACTTCCGAAACCCCGTCAGATACTGCAAAGATGTCGGTGGAGGACAGTGTTGAACCGGAAATGGGTGAGTTATCTCTACGTGACAGAAGAGAGCGTATGGCGAGGGAGGTAGAGGCCCTAGAAATAGAGGATGAATTGGCTGAACTGGAGGAACGTCGTGCTGCATTATTGGCGAAGCGCGACAAAAGACAGAGCGTGCGTTCAGAAGGAAAACAAGATGGCGCGGGCACCAGCTTGGATCAAACCAAGCCGGCGGCGGGCTACACCATGGATCCGGTGGCAGCGGAGCCAACAACTGGTGCCTCCTACGTGGATGCGGCCTCCTTAGGCCGCCCGGAGGACAGTTTCTGTGCCTATGGAAAGGACAGGGGTCGCTCGAGGACCACTACCCGTCGGAGACGTTCGTCGAGCGGCTCGTCGAGTAGAAGCGCCAGCCGTCGCAGACGCAGTAAGTGGAGTTTAAAACGTTTCACAGTGGGGCGAAAGCACATCTCAAAAGCAAACTGTTATGAACTGATAGCTGCGACGGGCCAGTGGGCACTAGGGATAAAACAGCTGGGCGTTAAGGACTACAGAGCGTTAGTCGAACACATGGTTTTCCTCTCACTCAGGGCGCGTACCGGTGAGTACCTGGACTCAGCCCATGTGGACTATGATTTATCGATTAGGATTTTGGCTGAAGACATAGGTTTCGCGGCGTTCTCCAGTGCGAACAGGGGAACAAGTGTGTTACACTATGGTTCCCTGAATATTAAGGCGAAGAGAGCCGGTACATCAATTAATCAGACGCGGAAACAGGGCCAGCAACCCAAGAGGCCATGCTATGCCTGGAATGGAGAGCAGGGCTGCCATAGAGGGGAGGATGAGTGCCGCTTTAGTCATGTCTGTTCAAAGTGTAATGGAAGGGGTCATAAACGCGCGGCCTGCAAAGTTTGACTCGAGACAGCGAGTAACTGCAGCAACCAAGTTGTGATCTTTGTAGGTGATCAGAGCGACTTGGAGGCGGGGGGGCTAATGGAGCCAAAACCTATATTGTTGAACGGGTCTTTGTAGGTGACCGGGTCGCTTTGGCAGAGAAAGATAAAGTGGCGGGTGATGCAGTCTTCCCCCCCCCCCCCCTTGCGGGAGAATTGATAGACAATTGATTGAACCAAGTGGTATGGGCGACCGAGGAAATGGGAGCAACAGCCGAGCGGCAGGGGTCTTTGTAGGTGACCGGGCCGCTGTAGCCAACTTGAGTGTGTGTGATCGGTGTGTCGTCTTTGAAGGTGACGGTAGCACCGGCTAGCGGGGGGTGACCCGCGACAAAGTGACGACATAATGGATAACGACACTGCACGGAATCGGGCCGATCGAACCGACCGGAGGCTAATCGACAGTTGTAACATCGCTGGATTGGACGATGGCACTGATATAATGTTTCCTGGCCGACAACAAAGTGACAAGGACAAAGCTGATGATGTTATTCCGGTGAACTGTGGTCGCTTGCTTATGCCGGCCTGTGATTTAGATTGTGTGGAAGTACAAGAGGAGGCCGATGGACTAATTGTCTCAGTTTGTGAGGTAGAGGGCCAGACACCCGTTGTGTTTAGAGTTGCCCGGGATTGTGTCAGCGGAATTTGCTTGTGTGTCTATGTTCTGGCAGGCATGGCCTGTCAGCTTAAACCATGTCGTTTCTTTTCAGAGTTAATTCTCAGGGGCGAGGTGGATCCTGATGCTTCCTATTTACTTCGAGGTATAGTTTTTGGTTTTAGGGTAGTAAATTCAGAATTTAACCAAAGTTACGAGTCAAATAATAGTAAACGCCTGTCCAAATGTGACCGGGACCTGATTGAAGAGAAGTTGATGGTCGAACTCGATCAGGGTATAATATCTATTACCAATTCTACCCCCCTATGTGTACACTCAATGTTTGTTGTCCCAAAGGATGGGGGGGGGGGTCGACTTGTGGTCGATTGTAGTAGACCTCGTGGCCTGTCGGTAAACTCCGCAACTAGTGAGGTAGCTCAAAAATTCAATTACCTGAGTATTGATAGTGTCATTGATGTCCTCGTCATGGGGGATTTTCTCTCGTCCATCGACATAAAAGATGCCTATAGGGCTGTACAAATACACCCTGATGACCGAACCAAACAAGGGATTAAATGGGCTTTCAAGGGGAAAAAGGACATTTACATGCTTGATAATCGCCTATCCATGGGCCTCGCCTCCAGCCCTTTTATCTTCACAAGAATCTCTAACTTCATCGTTAGGTGTGCTAGGCGTGAGGGGGCAGATATAGTCATCAATTATCTTGATGACTTTTGTGTCATAGGCTCATCATGGGAGGAGTCAGCCGCCTATCAACAAAAAGTAGTAGCAATCCTACGTAGGTTGGGGTTCTTTCTGAGTTTTAAGAAACTCCAGTCACCAGCGCAGAAGATGAGATTTTTGGGGATTGATGTTGACACAGTCGGTCTCGAATTGACTTTACCGGCGGATAAACTTAAGAAACTCTATGGAGTCCTTGCCCATTTTCGCGGCCGTAAGAGAGCTAGGAGAAAGGAACTTGAAAGATTGGGTGGTCTACTAGCCCATTGCGCAAAGGTTATCAGGGGTGCCCGCACCTTTTGTCGCGGAATTTATAACCTGATCGCTTCTGTACGCGAACCATATTACTTTGCTAGGCTAAGTGCAGGGTTCAGACAAGACATTGACTGGTGGGAAAAGTTTGCGGGTCGCTTTAACGGTAAGGCCGCTATGTTGGGGAGGTTTACCCCAGTTCAATCTGTATATAGTGATGCCTCGAGTTGGGGGATGGGAGCCACCCATGGTGATGATTGGCTTGTGGGTTCCTATAATGAGAAGGCGGATGAGGCCTTGCAGCTTTATGCAGGCCACCATCATGTCTCGCCTGATAGGAGCCTGGGCGCCGCTCATATTAATATTAAGGAGATGGCTGCAGCATGGGAGGCGGCTGATCGATGGGCCCATTGTTGGGGGGGTTCCTCAATTATATTCGTGACTGATAGTGTTGTGGTCCAGGCAGCCCTTAATACGGGCCGCTCGCGCTCTAATGTTATAATGTCCTACTTGAGGCGACTTTTTTGGCTCGCGATTGAAGAGAATTTTGTTTTTAGCTCATGTTATATTAATACCTCTAAGAATATAACTTGCGATGCACTTAGCAGATTGGCTGATAAGGGAAGTGCGGCCAGAATCGCCACTGTAGATGAGAGTTGGAGGATGTGCTGTAGGAGCATTTTTGAGACCCCTTTTTTCTTTTGTTCCAGGACGGGAGGACTTAAGGGGGGAGCAGCGCCTCTATGAGCAGGGATATTACGCCCCAAACTCCTGGTCTGCTAGAAACGTCCAAATTAAGCGTTACCTGCGTTTTGTGGATCAAGTGGGGGAACATAGGGCCCCGCTACCATGCTCCTCTAAGTGGGTTGCCCTGTACGCAACCTGGTTGGCTAAGGATCTCGCCTATAGCTCCATCTTAAATTATCTTTCGGGCCTAAATTTGTATTTAAAGCAGAATGGTTCCCCGGAAATCGCATACTCTGACTACTATGTCGCCGCAACCTTAAAGGGTATAAGGCGCTCAAAGGGCGATACCCCTAGGAGGGCCCCGCCTCTCCTTCCAAACATGTTGCTTAAGATTTTTGAGGGCTTGACCCTAAACTCAGGACACACGGCTTGGCAGGCAGCCGTTTTGCTGTCATTTCGTGCATTGCTTAGAAAAAGCCAGGTCACCGCCTCAGATGCGGCCTTGACCCGATCAGATTTCACCTTCTTTGATTGGGGCATGGTAGTACGGGTAAAAAAATGCAAGACCATCCAATTTAATGAGAGGATTCTCGAGATACCTGTCGCTAAGTGTTGCAACCTCGCCCTTTGCGCAGTTTTTTGGACACGTAAGCATTTTGATGAGATACCTGCTGGGCCGGGTGATATGGCCTTTAGGCTGCCAGCTGATGTCGGTTCCACTCCGATGTCATATTCGTCTTACCAGTCCATGCTAAAATTATTTACCAATATTGCTGGCCTGGGTGAGTTTGATTTTACCTCCCACTCCCTCCGCCGGGTGGTACAACCTTTTTGGCTATTTGTGGTGCTACAATTGAAGAGATTAAGGTGAGGGGGGACTGGGCCAGTGAAACGGTCTACGCTTACCTGAAAACGCCATTGCAGGTTCGTATAATGAATGACCTGAGGGTTTCCTCTTCGCTGGCCCAGTTGAGTTAAGCGAGTAGTGGTTGGGGGGGGGCTCTCTTTGAGGGCCCCCTTTGGCTATTTTCTTTTGCCCGGCCATGGGCCTTTCCTTGCAAAATAAAAGACTGGAAGGTTCCCACCCACTCCTCGTTTGCGCTCCTTCCTCTCCCTCCACCATAGCCAGTTTTATGTAAAATATAATTTATTATATATATATAAAGAGGCGGGGTTTACCTACCTTATTTATTATTTATTTATTTATTTATTTTATTATTATTCTTCGCATATATTTGCTCCGTTGCTGCTTTTGCCTCGCTGCTACTCCGCCATTGCTGCTCGCAGGTCACTTGCTCTGCCGCCGTACCTTGTATCGCATGCATTTTTAGCTTTGATTGGTAGGGCTATTTTCTTTTGCCCGGCCATGGGCCTTTCCTTGCAAAATAAAAGACTGGAAGGTTCCCACCCACTCCTCGTTTGCGCTCCTTCCTCTCCCTCCACCATAGCCAGTTGTATTTACATATATCTACATATCCTCATTTCATACAATACATATATATCTACATATCCTCATTTCGTACAATACACACACATATCTACATATCCTCATTTCGTACAATACACACATATCTACATATCCTCATTTCGTACGTCACCCGACATGTCATCATCCCCTTCACTGTTTAGCAACCTACTTACTGGACGCGGTGGGCTAATTGGTAGAGCGAAGGCTTCCCGTGCGGAAGATCGGGAGTTCGAATCCTAATCAGCTTGAACCAATGACTTATATACTTTCCACTACCTAGCCTGGCTCGGCATTAATAGCATAGGACAATTACTGGTTAGCACAGTATCAGGATAATGTGACTGAGTGGGATATCGGGTCATTGTACCGGCGGCCTGGTCTTCGAGTGTGGCAACGCTATTAAATCACCATGAGTGTGCGCTTTCACAAGTCGGTGCCCATCGTGATATGACCTCAGATGTTGCTAGGATGTAAAGCAACAAACAAACAAGAACCTAGTTTCTAGAAGCCCTTCTTACTTCACTCCATTTCCTTCTTTGGCCTTTTTAAACTGCTCCATGCACACACTTGGCACACACATATATCTATTCACACATACATCTATCTATCCTCAGTTCATATAACATACATACATCGTCGCTCCACCTCCGCTGTCTTCAGATGCTACCTAGGCCAAATAAAAACTAAAATTGGTGATCGTCCCCGGCCGTGCCTCAAATATCGCCCCCCCCCCTGATATTCTCTATACATATATTTTTTTAAGTGTTAAAAATGTGTTGAGGTCATTCCACTGCTCCTTGCCCTATCCTAGTAATCCCAAATGCCAGGCTAGGTAGCGACAAGCATCAATTGTTAAGTCATTGGTTTGACTCTGCCAGGGTTTGAACCCAGAAGTTCGAATCCCACGACCTACCAGAACGGGAGGCAGACGCTCAATTCATTCGGCCATCGAGTCTGGTTACGTATTAGGTCTACGTCATATGCCAGAAAAAATATAAATAAAAATAGAAACGCCCGCCCGACCCTGATTTGTGTGATCAAAAGAAAGATCACCAACTGTTTTTATTTTATTTGGCCTTACTAGGAACCCACCTCATTTCACTCCACTTCCTTCTCCGGCCTTTTCAAGTTACTCCGTACACGTACTAGTATTGTATTGTATAACGAGTTATGCCCATATTATTTAGCCTGCAGGGCTTTAATATCACCTGCCCGTTATGGCTGGTGAGCGCTGTGCCGCCTGGACTCACACGGCTGGGGTGGCCCGTGCCACACGACAGCAGCCAATCAGGTTCCGGGGGCCCAGGTGAGGCGACTTCGGGCGGCGCGGTCGCTATCAGGTATCCATTCGGCCGGAAATTTGACTTTATATTGTTATTCTTAAGCTATGTTAATAAACGGAGGGGCCTTTCGAGGTTCAGCCAGAGATATTCTCATCCAACTATTATCTGTTGTGTCGTTGTCTGTCCGCAAGAATATAAATAATAATACTTACTAGTATACTAGGCACACACACACATAGAACGCATAAAGCATCGCGCATAAACAAATACCGGGTGCCGTGGCGAATCGGTAGAGTGCGTCGTCGTGTGCGGAAGGTCGGGAGTTCGGTTCCCAGTCGAGTCAAATTAATTACCTATAAAATTGATACTTGTCACTTCCTAGCCTGGCACTCAGCATTACTAGGATAGGGCAAGGACTGGTTAGCTCAATATCAGGATAATGTGACTGAGTGGGATAGCAGGTCATGGTGCTGGTGGCCTGGTCTCCCAGTGGGGCAGTACTATCAAGTTGCCATGAGCGTGCACTATAGAAGTCGGTACCCGTCCTGATATGACGTTTCCAGGATTAGATGATTAGATGTAACCCCCCCCCCCCAACTGTATATATTCACATCTATAATATTTAAATATATAACAAAGATTACATATATATTTATATGCATGAATATATATATATATATATATATATATATATATATATATATCGGGTCGCGTTATACTTATAACGGGGTTTCACTGTATATATGTATGTATGTATGTATATATATATATATATATATATATATATATATATATATATATACATATATATATATATATATATATATATATATATATATATATATACAGTGAAACCCCGTTATAACGTGACCCGATTTAGCGCGAATTCGGATATACCGCGCTGGTCCCAGAATTCTTTAATTTTAATGTAATTCAGTAAACTGAACCCCGATTTAATAACACGCCGCTGTTTTTGAGATGACGTTATAATGGGGCGTTACTGTGTTATATATATATATGTAAATATATAACACAAAATACATATATTGTATTTAATATATACAATATGTAAAATAGATTACGTGCAGGCAATGACCATATTTATTATATGTCTAAAACAGATTGGCGGAATAACTCCAAATGTGTTGAATTTGATTGTCATAACACCCAAATGCGCGCGAAAGTAAAAATAAATAAATAATTAAACGAATAAGAAAAAAGAAAAATAACAAGCGCGTTGCTGGTAGCAGCGTCCGGAGCCCCGGCGTCCGGTAGGCAGCCAGGCGTGACGGACAGGTGTGTGTGTGGGGGGGGGGGGCACCACTGCACCTCGCAGTGCAGCAGGAGCGGGAGAGGCGGGGGTGGAGGGACGGGGGTTGGTTATTTGAGCTTTACCTCCTGGCAACATGTAAGGTCATATCAGGACGGCCGGGGGGGGGGGGAGGGGTTGGAGAGGGGTAGGGAGGGACGAGGGGGAGAGAGGAGTGGGGAAGGGAAGGCGAAGAAAGGGGGGGGGGATGACGGGGAGGGGAGTTGGAGGGGAGGGGAGAGGGAGGTGGGGGGGGGAGGGGGGGGGGGGGGAAAGGCGCTGGCCGACTTTGCTCCACAGCCGGCAAATGCCGATCAGTGTTGTCGGCGCCGACTTGAGCTACAGTCGGCAGCAGACCGCGGACCAGCGCACACCAGAACCAGCCACAACCAGGGCCGACACGCACACCATGGAGGAGGGAGAACATGGTACCTAGCAGGCCATGGAGACGGCACAGTGAGCAGCAGGAGGAGGTGGTGACGGTGCAGGAGGAGGAGGAGGAGGAGGAGGAGGAGCCGGTGTGACGGGCCGGGGCGGGGCGCGTACACTGTCAGTGTCAGGTAGGTGGCAATGTCGGTCTGGTACTGCATGTAAACCCGGGATCCCCCCTTCTTGTTCTTATTGTAGGTCAGGCCCTGTCAGACGTGCCCGGGTCAGGGAGAGTGTACTAGTAGTAGGTGTATGACTGACTGAATGTAGGTAGGTAGTACTAGTAGACCTATGACTGTGTGTAGGTGTGAATGTAGGTAGCCTTGTAGGTGAATGTATTGTATGTAAGTGTGGCTGAATGTAGTCTTATGTGACTGTGTCTGTCACAGACACAGTCACATAAGACTTCATTCAGCCACACTTACATACAATACATTCACCTACAAGGCTACCTACATTCACACCTACACACAGTCATAGGTCTACTAGTCTGTGTAGGGGTGACTGTGATTCATCTGATTGTAGGTGTGAGTGACTGTGACTGAGTGAAGGTGCCGCTGTGAGTATGTGTGACTGTGAATGTAGGTGCCGCTGTGAGTGTGTGTGACTGACTGAGTGTAGGTGCCGCTGTGAGTGTGTATGACTGACTGAGTGAAGGTGTCGCTGTGAGTGTGTGTGAACTGAGTGTAGGTGCCGCTGTGAGTGTGTGTGACTGACTGAGTGAAGGTGTCGCTGTGAGTGTGTGACTGAGTGAAGGTGTCGCTGTGACTGTGACTGAGTGTAGGTGTCGCTGTGAGAGTGTGTGACTGACTGAGTGAATGTGTCGCTGTGAGTGTGTGTGACTGTAACTGAGTGAAGGTGCCACTGTGAGTGTGTGTGACTGAGTGTAGGTGTCGCTGTGAGTGTGTGTGACTGTGACTGAGTGTAGGTGTCGGTGTGAGTGTGTGTGACTCTGACTGAGTGAAGGCATCGCTGTGAGTTTAGGTGTCGCTGTGAGTGTGTGTGACTGTGAGTGAAGGTGCTGCAGTGAGTGTGTATCACTATGAGTGTAGGTGACTGACTGAGTGAAGGTGTCGCTGTGAATGTGTGTAGGTGTGACTGTGAGTGTAGGTGACTGAGTGAAGGTGCCCATGTGAGTGTGACTGTGAGTGAAGGTGCCGCTGTGGGTGTGTGTGACTGTGTGAAGGTGCCACTCTGCGTGTGTGTGACTGAGTGAAGGTGCCGCTGTGCGTGTGTGTGACTGTGAGTGAAGGTGCCGCTGTGAGTGTGTGACTGAGTGAAGTGCTGCAGTGAGTGTGTATGACTGTGAGTGTAGGTGCCGCTCTGTGTGTGTGACTGAGTGAAGGTGCTGCTATGAGTGTGTGTGACTGAGTGTAGGTGTCGCTGTGAGTGTGTGTGACTGAGTGAAGGTGCTGCTGAGTGTGTGTGACTGAGTGAAGGTGCCGCTGTGAGTGTGTGTGACTGTGACTGAGTGAAGGTGTCGCTGTGAGTGTGTGTGACTGACTGAGTGAAGGTGTCGCTGTGAGTGTGTGTGACTGTGACTGAGTGAAGGTGCCGCTGTGAGTGTGTGTGACTGTGAGTGTAGGTGTCGCTGTGAGTGTGTGTGACTGACTGAGTGAAGGTGTCGCTGTGAATGGAAACGGGGTTGTTGGTGCTGGACTAAGTGTGCGGACACGTCTCAGTCAGACCATGTACTTGCGAGGCAGCCTACTGGCCCCTCCCCCCACCCCACACATACACATGTACACACAGACACACAGACACAAACGCACACACACACACACACACGCTTCAGCGCCTCCACGACCCCGACCCCACATTCACCCACCGCCACAATACACTGTCCGCCCACGTGTCTATGAGAAGACGTGTGTCGCGTGTGAGTGAGTGAATGTGTGTGTGTGTGTGTGTGTGTGTTTGTGTGTGCGTGAGAGCGCGTGAGAGTGTGTAAGTGTGTGTGTGTGTGTGTGTGTGCGTGCGTGTGTGTGTGTGCCTGTGCGTGAGTGCAGCAATGGCCGTAATCGATTAACACAACCCGGGCGACTCGGGTGAACCGAGTCGTCAGAATTTCAAATCGAACACCACGAGTGGAGTCGACAAATACACGTGCCGTGTGCAAAACGACTCGACGACCCCAGTAACCCACCTCTTGGCTGGGGTTTGCTAGGACTTAGTAGGAGCGATGACATCACATTTGCACTGGTACCGTCCTGCAGGATAACAGCTACAAGTACCAGTCATACATCTTTATTTTTCGTAATAACCTAGATTCATGAAATGGAAATATAACTAAACGATGCCATCATAAAATACTTTAAATCCTATTTTGTTCTAGTTTTATCGGTTATTTACACAACAAAAAGGTTTTGGATTAAGCCACCATTTTTTCCCACCCAGAGCGTGGAGAAGCGTATCTGATTATAGGATGTGCGCGTGTGCCAAAAAGTGGCTCGGGTGACCCGAGTTTATTAATCGATTACGCCCTTTGTGTGTGCTGGGGTAACTATGGCATGCGATGGACAGCGGGCATACGAGTATATTATATCACGTATTACTATTAGCACATTATACCACGCATATTATATCATGTATATTATATCACACATCAGCACATTTATACCACATTATATCTTGCATATTATATCACGTATAAAGTCAGGCTACGTGAAAGAAGAGGGCGAGACGGGGGTTGGTGAACAGCCTAATTTATTTGATAAGGCTCTTGGCCGAGCAATAAACACTCTACCTATACAAAGCTTAAAAGTAAAAATGGATGTGTAGTGGGAGGGGTAAGCGGCTACAGTGCGCGCAGTAGGTGTGCGGAGGGGCAGCAGCAAGGCAGCGTTCTGGCCCGCTGCAAATATTATAACATGCAAGGAATAATTATCAAATCGTAGCATAATAAATAATCATTATTATAAGATACATACATCCGCCAATTTATATTTATATAATAGATTATATCTCACATATTATATCACACATCAGCACATTATATCATACATATTATATCATGTATATTATATCACACATCAGCACATTTATACCACACATATTATACCTCGCGTATTATATATATCACGTAAATTATACCACATATATTATACCATGTAAATTATACCACATGTATTATATATCACATTATTATACGACGTGTATTAAATATTATATCACTATATTGCATCACGTATATATTATATCATTATATCACATAGTACCACTATATTATGACAATATATTATCTCACTATATATTATATTGTGTATATTATATTGCATATATTTTTTCATGTATATTATATCACAAAATTATATATCGTATACTGTATCTCATATATTATATTAGATATGGGTATGCAGGTATGGCAATACCTCAGGGAGTTTGACGCCCCTGCCCTGCACAGTTGTAAACCACTGCCTTGTGGTACAGGTTCTTGACAGCAACGAAGGCTAAGGGAGCAAACCCTAAACAGAAAACCATGTCACTGTGGCAGCATTAAGGGCGGTTGATGTATAGAACTCCCAACATCTCCCAACCAGCCACTGCAGGGACAAATAGTTTTGCGCCTGTCTTGACATGTTCTTGCCGGTGTGAAACCTCTATTTGCTCCCCGAGAAAGTGCCGCTGGTAACTTGCAAAATCCAGCAATACTTCAACACTTTTGCAGGCAGCTTTCATGAAATGTACAACCGCACAAAGGAGAGTGGCAGTCAAGTAATGAAAGCAGTCTTTGTCACATCGCGACTGACAGCATGATGATGATGATGATATTAGATATAATATATCACGTCTATCACATATACATGTATTATTTTACTATGTTAATTACATCATTGTTACATCACATATGCTATATCAAGTACATTATATCACGTCTATCCATATGCGGTATTAAAGTTGAATTAAAACCTCTATTCTGAAATCCCAAAATGTCTGAATTCCGAAATATAACTGGTCTCAAGGATTTCGGAAAAGGTTGATTTGTTGTTGGACTTTTACATCCTGGCAACATCTAAGGTCATATTAGGATGCATACTGCCTTGTGACAGTACACACTCATGGCGACTTTACAGTGCTGCCCCACTGGGATACCAGGCCGCCAGCACCATGACCTGATGTCACATTTTGCTGACACTGAGCCAACCAATCCTTGCCCTATTCAAATAATGCTGAGCACCTGGCTAGGAAGCGATAAGTATAAATGTTTAAGTCATTGATTTGGCTTGACCAGGGTTCGAACCCATGGGTTCGAATTCCACGATCTCCCAAAATGGGAGACGGACGCTCAACTCATTCAGCCACGACGTCCTTTCGGATAAGTGAGTATGGATCCATGTTATATATATGTGCATATATATATATGTGCATGCATGCATGGCGAGAGTCATTGTATCCTGTTTACAGTGCCAAGACGCACACAACCATGACTGTTACTTGTTGCGAATAGCCTTTTAACCAGAACCAGGACACAGGGAACCAACCACAACCTTCCTGGCCCCCTCTGCCACATAGCAATGGCATAACGGCTACTTTAGTAGACAATGCGAGAACACGACAAGTCCTCTAGTATAAGAAGGCACACCCAGACTGGTGAGAGGTAACGTGAGAGGTGCAGCCCTACTTGGCTCATTGTCTGGTGAGAGGTAACGTGAGAGGTGCAGCCCTACTTGGGATATTGTCTGGTGAGAGGTAACGTGAGAGGCGCAGCCCTACTTGGCTCATTGTCTGGTGAGAGGGAATGTGAGAGGTGCAGACCTACTTGGCTTATTGTCTGGTGAGAGGTAATGTGAGAGGTGCAGCCCTACTTGGCTTATTGTCTGGTGAGAGGTGCAGCCCTACTTGGGATATTGTCTGGTGAGAGGTAACGTGAAAGGTGCAGCCCTACTTGGCTTATTCTCTGGTGAGAGGTAACGTGAGAGGTGCAGCCCTACTTGGCTTATTCTCTGGTGAGAGGTAACGTGAGAGGTGCAGCCCTACTTGGCTTATTGTCTGGCGAGAGGTAACGTGAGAGGTGCAGCCCGACTTGGCTTATTGTCTGGTGAGAGGTAACGTGAGAGGTGCATCCCTACTTGGCTTATTGTCTGGTGAGAGGTAACCTGAGAGGTGCAGCCCTACTTGGCTTATTGTCTGGTGAGAGGTAACGTGAGAGGTGCAGCCCTACTTGGCTTATTGTCTGGTGAGAGGTAACGTGAGAGGTGCAGCCCTACTTGGGATATTGTCTGGTGAGAGGTGCAGCCCTACTTGGCTTATTGTCTGGTGAGAGGTAATGTGAGAGGTGCAGCCCTACTTGGGATATTGTCTGGTGAGAGGTACGTGAGAGGTGCAGCCCTACTTGGCTTATTGGCTGGTGAGAGGTAACGTGAGAGGTGCAGCCCTACTTGGGATATTGGCTGGTGAGAGGTAACGTGAGAGGTGCAGCCCTACTTGGCTTATTGTCTGGTGAGAGGTAATGTGAGAGGTGCAGCCCTACTTGGGATATTGTCCGTAAAACTATAAAACTCTACCCACATCCACACCTTGGCGACAGAGTAGAGACCTTTTTTTTAGGGGTGACCATTTATTCATCAAATATACATTTTTATTCACAGTCCTGGCACTAGTTAAGTCTTCCAGCCATACATTCTGCAGAAATTTACACTACATTTACACTATATTTAAGCTATATTTACACTATATTTACACGATGCAGTGATAGAAATAAGCACAGATTTTCAATTGTTTACTAGACAAGTCTGGTGTAATTTTCACTTGTCTGTCTGAATTTTCACTTGTCCCGGACAAGCGGACAAGCTCTTATTTCGAATGCTGCTATATATCACTGTGAGGATAATATGACTGAGTGGGATATCAGGTCATAGTGCTGGTGGCCTAGTCTTCCAGTGGTGCAGCACTAAAGTCACCATGAGTGCGCACTGTCATAAGTCGGTACGCGTCCTGATATGACCTTAGATGTTGCAAGGATGTAAAACCCAAAAATCAACCATCTAATGTCATATCAGGAGAGGTACCGACTTGTGACAGTGCACACTTTATATAGCATTGTCCCACTGGGAGACCAGACCGCTGGCACCAATGGCCCGATATGCCACTCAGTCATATTAACCTGATACTGAGCGAACCAGTCCTTGCCCTATCTATTAGTGTCGGGTACCAGGCTAGGTAGCAATAATTATAAATTTGATAAGTCATTGCTTTGACTCGGTCGGGATTAGAACTTCCAACCTTCCACCCGGGAAGCCTGCGCTCTACCTATTCAACCACCGCGTTCGGTCTCTCGCCTGGATAGTTAAGAGTCAAGATGAAAGAAGAACTTGACACAGATCCTATAATAGAAACAGTCTATTGGTTTTGGTTCCAATTGTCTCCGATTTTCCTTTCAAATAAAAGGCACCATCATTAAATAAAAGGGGACCAGACGGGATGGCCGAATGAGTTAGAGCGTCCGTCTCCCGTGCTGGTAGATCGTGGGGTCGTGGGTTCGAGTCCCGGTCGAGTCAAACCAATGACTTTAAAATTGATACTTGTCGCTTCCTAGCCAGGCGCTCGGCATTATTAGGATAGGGCAAGGACTGGTTGGCTCAGTGTCAGGATAATGTGACTGAGTGGGATACCAGGTCATGGTGCCGGCGGCCTGGTTTCCCAGTGGGACAGCACTATAAAAGTCGCCAGGAGTGTGCACTGTCACAAGTCGGTACCCGCCCTGATATGAACCTTTAGACGTTTGCATAGGAGGACGTAAAACAAACAACAAACAAACAAACAAACTTAAATTAAAGGGCTTATATTCTATAGAAATATATATATCAATATATTATTACCTCGGTAACTACTGCTACTATGCTCGTGGCTACTCATTAGTCCAGGGAGAAAGGAAGCACAATACGGGTCCCAGCAATTAGCACATAATCAACGCACAAACAGGAGGATGTTTGTGAGTATCTTATGGCAGTTTTCACTACATTAACTACAAAACTACTAAACACAACCAGGTTGGTAATCTTATAAACTGGATACGTTGGTTCAGATGTCCATGTCACGTACAAAAAGTTTTGAAACTTTTTTCCATAAGTTATTTAGACTGTTTTACAAAGCTTAATTAATCGAATTGAAAAATTATGAAAGATCGATTAGAACAATGCAGCCGATTCTTTGTTATTTGATAAAGCCAAACCCCGTTGCTGAAGCGGAGAGATGTTTGGGCAGGAGGCCATTTACACCAATAGGATTTATTCCTGGATTTCTTTTTAGATTCCCCCAATTAAAGTATTTGATAAGGTGTACCTCCGAGTCCTATAGTATTTTCTTCAACTTCTTGGTGAAGAAAGCCTCAGTAGTGGGAGAAGTTTATTAGGACAGAGGAGTGTGGGAGGTGAAAACCGCTACAACTGGTCCCTACCCCCTCAGTAGGGGGTTGGCCATCGATAAGACCCTGTTATCCCTAACGACTGTTCTATTAACGACAGGAGGCCTGTGGTTAACAACTGGTTTAAATAAATGATAAATATCGGTTTTTAATAATAACAATGTGGCAATGATACACACCTTGGATAATTATGCTCTAATTATCTGTGTGATATTCAGCCCAAATAATGGCAAACCATTGATTTTTTGGTGTTTTACAGATCTAAGAAGGTCTTGGACAATGACGGGAAGGAATACACATTATTCCTTGCCCCCAAGCCCATTAAGGGAAAGCCACTGGACAAGACCAAGATGTTCGGTGGACAACTCCAGCACTTGTTCAAACATGTGGAGACCGGTTCCGCCGTCCTGATATGACCTTAGATGTTGCTAGGACATAAAACAAGAAACAAACAAAAGACCGGTTCCAAGTGTGGGAAACATATGGAAACAGACAAAAAGAGATCCAGAGGCACAAATCCTATCCGCTTCAAAAAGACGAGGTAGGACTTTCGAAACCATCGAACCGGACAACGAAGAGGCCGGTTCGGAACGAACTTCAGCTTCCAGGCCAGGAGAAAGGGCCAAAGGCAGTCGTTCGGCTGGAACAACGGGAACAGACCTTTCAAGAGGAAGTTCAATGCCAAGAAGCCGTTCCCCCACCCAGGGAACAAATAGAAGTGGCAACGCAAAAACCAGTAAGCATATTTAAAGCTGGTAACCTCGATAATTGCCTACCAGAATGGAATAACATTACGGAGAATTTAGCTATCCTTAGTTTAGTGGAAGGAGTAAGAATACCTTGATTGAGGAACTATTCAAAATAGCATACCTTTCCCTTACCGATTTCATGGTTCAGAACGCGAGGCGTTAGATAATCAGGTCCTTAAATTTGGTGAAAAGGGCATCATAGAACCAGTACTACATGTGGCTGGGGAATTTATTCCTAATATTTTCACGAGACACAAACCAAATGGAGATGCAATACTAATTCTAGATCTAACTTTGTTTAACAAATTAGTAGAATACAAACATTTTAAAATGTTTTCATTAGACACAGCTAGAGACTTTGTAACACAAGACTCCTGGCTAGCCAGTGTGGATCTCAAAGATGCATACTCTACAGTACCAATCTATAAACCTGATCGTAAATATCTCAGGTTTTGTTGGAATGACAAACTGTATGAGTTCATGTGTATGCCTAATGGATTAGCTCGCGCTCCACACATTTTCACAAGGTTACTTAAACCTATATGTTCCCAGATGGCTAGGGAAGGACATATCATTTTTCCTTATATCGATGACAGATTTATTGTTGCACAAACACAACAACAATGTCAGACAGCAGTAGACAAATTATGTGAGACATTTAAGAAATTAGGATTCTAAATACATGAAACTAAATCAGTTTTAACACAAACAAAGAAGTTTCTGGGATTCTTTATTGACACCACAGAAATGACCATTTCATTAACGGAATAAAAAGTTGATAAATTTACAACAACAGCAAACCAATTATTACAATTGAACAAACCAAAGATAAGACAAGTCGCAATACTGATAGGAATTATGATAGCATATGCACTGTCTATTCTGTATGGCAAGGCTCATATTAAATCTCTGGAAATAGATAACTTGGTGTTGGCTCACACAAAAGGAAACTTTATACTACCCGCGTCGATTTCGCGAGATGGTCAAAAAGATATGTGGTGGCTGTCAACAATTCACCCAACCCCATTAGAATGGGAGACCCCAACACTACAGTTACAACAGACGCTTCACTAGAAGGAATGGGGGGCTCTCAGACCAACTGGCAACAGGTGGTCCGTGGATGGATGATGAAATCTCCGATCACAGAAATGTACTAAAACCTTGAGCTATTTATAAATGAGTCTTGTTTATGTATATATATGAAGAGTTCAGGCACAAAACCATGTAAACGCCAAACTAAAAATGGAGATCAACATTGGAATCAAACCTACAAAAAGATTAGTTTTGTATATTCCTACTTTTTTTGTTCATTGCTCCATAACCATATGATCATATGAAAAATGGAATTAGTGAGAATTTAAATTATTTTCAGGTAAATCTTTTATTTAAACTACTTTTTTTTATTGGCATTTACGTGGTTTTGCGCCTGAACTCTTCATATATACACGAGTTAAGGACGCATTCCATATACGCGTAATGCGTAATGCGTTACGCGTTATGCGTTATGCGAATGCCAGCATTCCATATACGCAGCGTATTGCGTTATGCGTTATGCAGTGAAGTATATAAAAAGTATATAAAAAGTACACACACACAGCAACAGAGACACAAAGACACAGAGACACATACACACACAGAGACACAACACAGAGACACACACACAGAGACACACGAACACACAGAGATACACACGAGACACAAACACACAGACACACAACACACAGACACACCAGAGACACACACACAGACACCACACAACACAGACACACAGAGACACACACACACATAAACACACATAATACAACACATAGAAACACACACAGAGACACACACACACAGAATGGGACGGTCCAAACATTGCTCAGTTTAGCTTGCTTGGAGGGATGTTAGGACCGTCCCAAATATGAAGACTGCTTCCTAACAGGTCCGCCGCATAAACCTACACGGATGTCCGTAATTATCAGTCGCCTCCTCCAGCCTTATATCAATGGACAAATGCGACTGATGCTTTTCTGTTGGCAGACACAGAGACACAACACAGAGACACACACACAGAGACACACACACACACAGAGACACACACAGATACACACACAGAGACACAGAGACACAACACAGAGACACACAGATACACACACAGAGACACACACACAGACACAGAGACACACACACACACAACAGACACACACAGAAACAGAGACACACACAGAGACACAGAGGTACACACACAGACAGACACACACACAACAACAGAGACACAAAGACACAGAGACACAGACACACACAGAGACACAGATACACAACACAGAGACACACACAGAGACACACACAGAGACACAGAGACACACAGACACACACACAGAGACACACACACAGACACAGAGACACACACACACACAACAGACACACACAGAAACAGAGACACACACAGAGACACAGAGATACACACACAGACAGACACACACACAACAACAGAGACACAAAGACACAGAGACACATACACACACAGAGACACAGATACACAACACAGAGACACACACAGAGACACACACAGAGACACACACACATACACACACAGACACACACAGATACACACAGAGACACACACATAGACACAACACAGAGACACACACAGAGACACACACACAGACACACACAGATACACACACAGAGACACACACACAGACACAACACAGAGACACACACACAGAGACACACTCACAGAGACACACATACACATAGAGACACACACACAGACACAGATACACACACAGAGACACACACACACAGAATGGGACGGTCCAAACATGGCTCAGTTTAGCTTGCTTCGAGGGATGTTAGGACCGTCCCAAATATGAAGACTGCTTCCTAACAGGTCCGCCGGATAAACCTACACGGCTGTCCGTAATTATCAGTCGCCTCCTCCAGCCTTATATCAATGGACAAATGCGACTGATGCTTTTCTATTCGCAGCACCTTTATGCATTACGCATTACGCACCGATCGCTACATGGAGCGATCGGGATAATGGATTTTATTCGCATTCGCATTCGCATTACGCATTACGCGTATATGGAATGTAGCTCATAGGTTTCAAGCCGTTTTGATTTTTTGTCGCATTCGCATTCGCATTCGCATTACGCATTACGCGTATATGGAATGCGCCCTTTAGTGTTGCTTACATAATCGATTTCCCACATGTGCATTGCCTGATCGGTTGAAGAAACCAATAAACATAGCAGATACTACTAGAAGCCGTGCTCTGGTTACGGTTTTATGATTTTTTAAATCTATGTATTTATTTATTCACAATATCGGGGAAGTATTGGCAAGGCATACCTCGTGACAAAACATGGCGAGCTGACAAACAGTGACATTCAGCGCGTTCAGTTTGCCAGTCTGTCAAAAGTGCATTTCCCCCGATCTGGCTATCTTTATAATATAAAACTTGTCAAATCAGCCTCAATTGTACAAACATGTTTTTTTTAAATTCACTAGCACCAGATATATTGGCCTCGTTCACTCAATGTTCCCTGAATAGCTTTGGTACAATAGACTTTCCTAAAAGTTAGTGTTATTTGATTCTTTCGAACGTAAACGAACAGAAAAGCCGACTCAGGGGAGAGGTTATAAATAGCACCGACCAGCTGAAAGCGGCTCAGCATTTGTAGCATATTAAAGAATGCACTCATTTCTGCACCCACCCTCAACTATTCACCCATTAAGGGGCTGTGTTCGATTGTTTCTTCTGTATGGGTCGGGTCGGTCACTGGTCCCCTGTTCACTGGTCCCATGCTTGTAAGATTTGGAAGATTAAATAAGACTACCACTTTCAGCTAAGTCGAGTGTAACAAAGGTAGTCTCACCTCATTCGCAAACACTGGCAACCAGCACTCAGGGCACAAACTGTGTACCTTCAAATGTTCATTATTACTTTCCTAGATTTGTTCTTTTCATGAAGGATCCTTCAGTATTTTACACTCGTGTCCTGTGCATTTCACTTTGTGACAACAGCTACTTTCGCTCGGCTCCTCACACATTCCCGAATGTCCGTGTAAAACAGGGTGCCACCCTGTTTCACTTTGTCTTGTGTGAAATAAAGCCGATCAGCTGCATTTAAGATCCTCCTCTCATCTGCAGTGTGCACGACCCGGCGTCTCCGGTAGGATGGTTGGTTGTTGGAGTTTTACGTCCTGGTAACATCTAAGGTCATATCAGCCTCCGGTCCGAGTCGCTTTGTTTTGTTTGCAGTTTTCTAATCGGCTTTTTAAAATTACGCCACTGGCTTATCAACACCAGACAAGTCCTCCATCACAAATGGTGAATTTTCATATTAATAAATAAAACACTTCAAGTCACTGCCATGTTGATGACGTCACACAAATTCTGGCCGACTGATTGGTCGAATGCAGATAACGGTTTATGACACAAAGGAGCATCACTTTTGTCACTTTTGCCACTTTTGCAACAAATCAAATATTTCCAAGGTGTTTTAGAGGGGTATATCGGTTCTTGCAAACAAACGTATTCGATTGTCAGTGAGACGTCGATTGTCAGTTAGATGTCGATTGTCAGTGAGACGTCGATTGTCAGTCAGACATTGAATGTCAGTCAGATGTCGATTGTCAGTCAGACATTGATTGTCAGTCAGACGTCGATTGTCAGTCAGACATAGATTGTCAGTAAGACGTTGATTGTCAGTAAGACATCGATTGTCAGGGAGATGTCGTTTGTCAGGAAGACATCGATTGTCAGTGACACGTCGATTGTCAGTCAGGCATCGATTGTCAGTGACACGTCGATTATCAGTAAGATGTTGATTGTCAGTGAGCCATCGATTGTCAGTAAGACATCGATTGTCAGTCAGACGTCGATTGTCAGTGAGACATCGATTGTTAGTGAGAGGTCAATTGTCAGTGAGACGTCGATTGTCAGTAAGATGTCGATTGTCAGTGAAGTGTTGATTGTCAGTGAGGCGTTGATTATCAGTGAGACAGTGATTGTCAGTGAGACATCGATTGTCAGTGAGGCATCGGTTGTCAGTCATGATTTGATTGTCAGTCAGACATCGATTGTCAGTACGACATCGATTGTCAGTGAGATGTCAATTGTCAGTCAGTGAGGCATCGATTGTCAGTAAGATGTCAATTGTCAGTCAGACATTGATTTTAGTAAGACGTCAATTTTCAGTGAGACTTCGATTGTCAGTCAGGCATCGATTGTCAGTGCGACATCGATTGTCAGTGAGACGTCGATTTTCAGTCAGCCATCAATTGTCAGTGAGGCATCGAATGTCAGTGAGACATTGATTGTCAGTCAGATGTCGATTGTCAGTGAGGCATCGATTGTCAGTGAGACGTCGATTGTCAGTAAGATGACGATTGTCAGTGACATGTCGATTGTCAGTGAGACGTCGATTGTCAGTGAAGCATCGATTGTCAGTGAGACGTCGATTGTCAGTGAGGTGTTGATTGTCAGTGAGACATCCATTTTCAGTGAGACGTTGATTGTCAGTGAGACGTTTATTCTCAGTGAGATGTTGATTGTCAGTGAGACTTCGATTGTCAGTGAGGCATCGATTGTCAGTCAAACATCGATTGTCAGTATGACATCAATTGTCAGTGAGACATCAATTGTCAGTCAGTGAGGCATTGATTGTCAGTAAGACGTCGATTGTCAGTCAGACTTCGATTTCAGTAAGATGTCGATTGTCAGTCAGACTTCGATTGTCAGTCAGGCATTGATTGTCAGTGAGACATCGATTGTCAGTCAGACGTCGATTGTCAGTGATACATCGATTGTCAGTGAGACTTCGATTGTCAGTCAGGCATCGATTGTCAATGAGATGTCGATTGTCAGTCAGGCATCGATTGTCAGTGAGATGTCTATTGTCAGTGAGACGTCGATTGTCAGTGAGGCATTGGTTGTCAGTGAGACATCGATTGTCAGTGAGGCGTCAATTGTCAGTCTGTGAGGCATCGATTGTCAGTAAGACGTCGATTGTCAGTAAGACGTCGATTGTCAGTGAGCCTACGATTGTCAGTCAGGCATCGATTGTCAGTGAGACGTCGATTGTCAGTCAGGCATCAATTGTCAGTGAGACGTCGATTGTCAGTCAGGTGTCGATTATCAGTAAGACATCGATTGTCAGTGAGACGTTGATTCTCAGTAAGCCGTCTATTGTCAGTGAGACGTCGATTGTCAGTGTGATGTCGATTGTACGTAATACGTCGATTGTCAGTCAGGTGTCGATTGTCAGTAAGATGGCACCTTCAGCTCAAATAGCGTCGGCTTCATTTCATTTCAGTCCGAATGACGTTTATCATTTTTGACCCTGACCTCTTCAACCATGTTGTGACCTAGTGCTAATCGTTGGTTTTGACCCTGACCTCTTCAACCATGTTGTGACCTAGTGCTAATCATTGGTTTTGACCCTGACCTCTTCAACCATGTTGTGACTTAGTGCTAATCATTGGTTTTGACCCTGACCTCTTCAACCATGTTGTGACCTAGTGGTAATCATTGGTTTTGACCCTGACCTCTTCAACCATGTTGTGACCTAGTGGTAATCATTGGTTTTGACCCCGATCTCTTCAACCATGTTGTGACCTAGTGCTAATCATTGGTTTTGACCCCGATCTCTTCAACCATGTTGTGACCTAGTGCTAATATTTGGTTTTGACCCTGACCTCTTCAACCATGTTGTGACATAGTGCTAATCATTGGTTTTGACCCTGACCTCTTCAACCATGTTGTGACTTAGTGCTAATCATTGGTTATGACCCTGACCTCTTCAACCATGTTGTGACCTAGTGCTAATCATTGGTTTTGACCCTGACCTCTTCAACCATGTTGTGACTTAGTGCTAATCATTGGTTTTGACCCTGACCTCTTCAACCATGTTGTGACCTAGTGGTAATCATTGGTTTTGACCCTGCCCTCTTCAACCATGTTGTGACTTAGTGCTAATCATTGGTTTTGACCCTGACCTCTTCAACCATGTTGTGACCTAGTGCTAATCATTGGTTTTGACCCTGACCTCTTCAACCATGTTGTGACTTAGTGCTAATCATTGGTTTTGACCCTGACCTCTTCAACCATGTTGTGACCTAGTGGTAATCATTGGTTTTGACCCTGACCTCTTCAACCATGTTGTGACCTAGTGGTAATCATTGGTTTTGACCCCGATCTCTTCAACCATGTTGTGACCTAGTGGTAATCATTGGTTTTGACCCTGACCTCTTCAACCATGTTGTGACCTAGTGGTAATCATTGGTTATGCCCCTGACCTCTTCAACCATGTTGTGACCTAGTGGTAATCATTGGTTTTGACCCTGATCTCTTCAATCATGTTGTGACTTAGTGCTAATGGTTGGTCTTGACCCTGACCTCTTCAACCATCTTTTGACCTAGTGGTAATCATTGGTTTTGACCCTGAACTCTTCGATCATGTTGTGACCTTGTGGTAGGTATTGTTACATTGTCCATATATCTTGCTTTTTCAGCGTTTCTTAGCAATTTTCCATGAGTTTTTCTTTCTCCAAAAAGTTCTTTTTGTGTGTGCAAGGTTGGAGATATATGTGAATCATTGGAGGAATGATTCACAGCCGAAAGAACGTTCGTCGCAGGATATTCACAACTCGTACTTCTTTAGTGACTTAATGTGTGTGGGTCGGGCCGAGCCGGGTGGGTAAGTGACATGTTCAAGTTGAACCCTGACACCACTTGACACCCATTGTTTCTTCCATATTGTCTTATTATTACCCAATCGAACTTTGGACCATCTGTGACTCACGAGGATTCAACACACTGCCTGTCAATAAGCATATCACATAATTCCAAACTTCTGGATTAGTGCTTTATATCTCAGCAAATAATGAGTACACATCTGTATTTGAAAGGGGACGCCAAACTCACATTCTTCATATAGCCATATACCAAAATGAAAGTTCCTATGACCCTGTTCCCTTCCTATGCTTCTTAAGATCAACATACCTGTAGCCGCGGTGCTGTCTGTCTGAGTGTCAGCGTCGCACTGATACGTTTGAGGTTGGCCAGTGCTATTTATAACCTCTCTCCCTAAATGTTGGTTTCTTGTGTTCGGAAGAGGAGTTATGAACCATTTAAAACATTCGGAGATGTACATGAACATTGAATCAAGTCACTAGCATTAGTGCAGTGTTCACTGTTGACTTAGGAGGTAAAATATGTTTTGTAATCATTGGACCGACATCAAGACTCATAAAACCATAATGAGCTCAAATTCAATGTATTTTACAGTTTTGCAGATCGAACGTGATACAATTGATCGATTCAACTGAAGTATTGCTACATTGATTTCTCTGCAAAAATTTGTTTGGTTTTGCCAACCAGGATCATTCCACGTGCAAGTCACGTGACGGATGTAACATTTCAATGCGTTTATACAGAGAAGACGCAACAATGCATGATGCACCATCAGAGTATAGAACTAACTGCAGATGGAGCCATCAGAGTGTAGAACTAACTGCAGATGGAGCCATCAGAGTGTAGAACTAACTGCAGATGGCACCATCAGAGTGTAGAACTAACTGCAGATGGAGCCATCAGAGTGTAGAACTAACTGCAGATGGCACCATCAGAGTGTAGAATTAACTGCAGATGGCGCCATCAGAGTGTAGAACTAAATGCAGATGGCACCATCAGAGTGTAGAACTAACTGCAGACGGTGCCATCAGAGTGTAGAACTAACTGCAGATGGAGCCATCAAAGTGTAGAACTAACTTCAGATGGCACCATCAGAGTGTAGAACTAACTGCAGATGGATCCATCAGAGTGTAGAGCTAACTGCAGATGGCACCATCAGAGTGTAGAACTAACTGCAGATGGCACCATCAGAGTGTAGAACTAACTGCAGATGGCGCCATCATAGGGTAGAACTAACTGTAGATGGCACCATTAGAGTGTAGAACTAACTGCAGATGGCGCCATCAGAGTGTAGAACTAACTGTAGATGGAGCCATCAAAGTGTAGAACTAACTGCAGATGGCGCCATCATAGGGTAGAACTAACTGTAGATGGCACCATTAGAGTGTAGAACTAACTGCAGATGGCGCCATCAGAGTGTAGAACTAACTGTAGATGGAGCCATCAAAGTGTAGAACTAACTGCAGATGGCGCCATCAGAGTGTAGAACTAACTGCAGATGGTGCCATCAGAGTGTAGAACTAACTGCAGATGGCGCCATCAGAGTGTAGAACTAACTGCCGATGGCACCATGAGAGTGTAGAACTAATTGCAGATGGTGCCATCAGAGTGTAGAACTAACTGCAGATGGCACCATCAGAGTGTAGAACTAACTGCAGATGGAGCCATCAGAGTGTAGAACTAACTGCAGATGGCACCATTAGAGTGTAGAACTAACTGCAGATGGCGCCATTAGAGTGTAGAACTAACTGCAGATGGAGCCATTAGAGTGTAGAACTAACTGCAGATGGCGTCATTAGAGTGTAGAACTAACTGCAGATGGCGCCACCTCCAAGTGGAGCGACAAACGTGAAGAAACTACCGTGAAGGAACGCGGAGAAGTCGTGGCGGCGCCTTGTGGTGTTTGTAGGTACTACATGATCAGCTTCTCAGCCTGGAAAATACACGACATTTCGGCACCGCGATTTGTCAACACAGGTCCAGGCACCGATGGCTACAAAGTGAGTATTTGGTTGGCGATAAACGCCCGGAAAGTCGGCGGTGGACTGAACCTTAGTGCACAACAAAGACAAGGTGCAAACCACTGCACATCGACTATAGAGGGGGTGTAATGACGTCACAAGACAACTTTAGCTGGCGATATTGGATTACGTACAGAAGGCTTGCAACTGCCTACACTGTGCTTATTTACTGATTTGTTGATTTATTTGTCACTGTTTTGAGCAGTTTGGCCTCAGAAGTTGTTGCTAAAGTGCTGTAAGTAAACACATTGGATGTAAACTGCCCCAAACCTCCCATAACAGAAGAAAACTCTGTTGTAATGCATCTGCATGCATCATGGCTAGGGAGGGTGCTCGTAATCCAAGATGACTGGCTGCTGACCGCTGACTGCTGAGTAATGACGTCACGTGCACTCCCTCTATATCAGAAAACTGTGAACATGTAACATGAAATACAAGCCTGTCCATCGGTACTGGATGGTAGGGGCTATGTGTAATTCCACATGTAGACCAGTGTGAACAAGGCAGCCCACAGGTGTATATATTATATACCACCAACATCCGTATCGGATGCGGGTGACCCGTAGCACTCGGCAAGTGTGTATCTATACGAGTGTGTTTGAAGTGACATGTCATATACTTACGGAACAAGGTCATTGTTCTCGGACAAATGCTCTCTAGCACAGCCTTTCAAAAGTTATGTTTATGTAGCAAAATAAATAGTTGGGGAGTGACGAAGTTGAAAGAACACTGGCGACGTTGGCTCAGGATTTGAGCTGCATGATTACACTGCCGGACTAAATGGTGTGCAGGATGTGAGCTGCATGATTACACTGCCGGACTAAATGGTGTGCAGGATGTGAGCTGCATGATTACACTGCCGGACTAAATGGTGTGCAGGATGTGAGCTGCATGATTACACTGCCAGACTAAATGTGTGCAGGATGTGAGCTGCATGATTACACTGCCAGACTAAATGGTGTGCAGGATTTGAGCTGCATGATTACACTGCCGGACTAAATGGTGTGCAGGATGTGAGCTGCATGATTACACTGCCGGACTAAATGTGTGCAGGATGTGAGCTGCATGATTACACTGCCGGACTAAATGGTGTGCAGGATGTGAGCTGCATGATTACACTGCCAGACTAAATGGTGTGCAGGATTTGAGCTGCATGATTACACTGCCGGACTAAATGGTGTGCAGGATGTGAGCTGCATGATTACACTGCCGGACTAAATGGTGTGCAGGATGTGAGCTGCATGATTACACTGCCGGACTAAATGGTGTGCAGGATGTGAGCTGCATGATTACACTGCCAGACTAAATGGTGTGCAGGATGTGAGCTGCATGATTACACTGCCAGACTAAATGGTGTGCAGGATGTGAGCTGCATGATTACTGTGCAGGACTAAATGGTGTGCAGGATGTGAGCTGCATGATTACACTGCCGGACTAAATGGTGTGCAGGATGTGAGCTGCATGATTACACTGCCAGACTAAATGGTGTGCAGGATGTGAGCTGCATGATTACACTGCCAGACTAAATGGTGTGCAGGATGTGAGCTGCATGATTACACTGCCAGACTAAATGGTGTGCAGGATGTGAGCTGCATGATTACACTGCCAGACTAAATGGTGTGCAGGATGTGAGCTGCATGATTACACTGCCAGACTAAATGGTGTGCAGGATGTGAGCTGCATGATTACACTGCCAGACTAAATGGTGTGCAGGATGTGAGCTGCATGATTACACTGCCAGACTAAATGGTGTGCAGGATGTGAGCTGCATGATTACACTGCCGGACTAAATGGTGTGCAGGATGTGAGCTGCATGATTACACTGCCGGACTAAATGGTGTGCAGGATGTGAGCTGCATGATTACACTGCCGGACTAAATGGTGTGCAGGATGTGAGCTGCATGATTACACTGCCAGACTAAATGGTGTGCAGGATGTGAGCTGCATGATTACACTGCCGGACTAAATGGTGTGCAGGATGTGAGCTGCATGATTACACTGCCGGACTAAATGGTGTGCAGGATGTGAGCTGCATGATTACACTGCCAGACTAAATGGTGTGCAGGATGTGAGCTGCATGATTACACTGCCGGACTAAATGGTGTGCAGGATGTGAGCTGCATGATTACTGTGCAGGACTAAATGGTGTGCAGGATGTGAGCTGCATGATTACACTGCCAGACTAAATGGTGTGCAGGATGTGAGCTGCATGATTACACTGCCAGACTAAATGGTGTGCAGGATGTGAGCTGCATGATTACACTGCCAGACTAAATGGTGTGCAGGATGTGAGCTGCATGATTACACTGCCGGACTAAATGGTGTGCAGGATGTGAGCTGCATGATTACACTGCCAGACTAAATGGTGTGCAGGATGTGAGCTGCATGATTACACTGCCAGACTAAATGGTGTGCAGGATGTGAGCTGCATGATTACACTGCCGGACTAAATGGTGTGCAGGATGTGAGCTGCATGATTACACTGCCGGACTAAATGGTGTGCAGGATGTGAGCTGCATGATTACACTGCCAGACTAAATGGTGTGCAGGATGTGAGCTGCATGATTACACTGCCAGACTAAATGGTGTGCAGGATGTGAGCTGCATGATTACACTGCCAGGACTAAATGGTGTGGCAGGATGTGAGCTGCATGATTACACTGCCGGACTAAATGGTGTGCAGGATGTGAGCTGCATGATTACACTGCCAGACTAAATGGTGTGCAGGATGTGAGCTGCATGATTACACTGCCGGACTAAATGGTGTGCAGGATGTGAGCTGCATGATTACACTGCCGGACTAAATGGTGTGCAGGATGTGAGCTGCATGATTACACTGCCAGACTAAATGGTGTGCAGGATGTGAGCTGCATGATTACACTGCCGGACTAAATGGTGTGCAGGATGTGAGCTGCATGATTACACTGCCGGACTAAATGGTGTGCAGGATGTGAGCTGCATGATTACACTGCCGGACTAAATGGTGTGCAGGATGTGAGCTGCATGATTACACTGCCGGACTAAATGGTGTGCAGGATGTGAGCTGCATGATTACACTGCCGGACTAAATGGTGTGCAGGATGTGAGCTGCATGATTACACTGCCAGACTAAATGGTGTGCAGGATGTGAGCTGCATGATTACACTGCCGGACTAAATGGTGTGCAGGATGTGAGCTGCATGATTACACTGCCAGACTAAATGGTGTGCAGGATGTGAGCTGCATGATTACACTGCAGGACTAAATGGTGTGCAGGATGTGAGCTGCATGATTACACTGCCAGACTAAATGGTGTGCAGGATGTGAGCTGCATGATTACACTGCCAGACTAAATGGTGTGCAGGATGTGAGCTGCATGATTACACTGCCGGACTAAATGGTGTGCAGGATGTGAGCTGCATGATTACACTGCCGGACTAAATGGTGTGCAGGATGTGAGCTGCATGATTACACTGCCAGACTAAATGGTGTGCAGGATGTGAGCTGCATGATTACACTGCCGGACTAAATGGTGTGCAGGATGTGAGCTGCATGATTACACTGCCAGACTAAATGGTGTGCAGGATGTGAGCTGCATGATTACACTGCCGGACTAAATGGTGTGCAGGATGTGAGCTGCATGTACTGCAGACTAAATGGTGTGCAGGATGTGAGCTGCATGATTACACTGCCGGACTAAATGGTGTGCAGGATGTGAGCTGCATGATTACACTGCCAGACTAAATGGTGTGCAGGATGTGAGCTGCATGATTACACTGCCGGACTAAATGGTGTGCAGGATGTGAGCTGCATGATTACTGTGCAGGACTAAATGGTGTGCAGGATGTGAGCTGCATGATTACTGTGCAGGACTAAATGGTGTGCAGGAAAGCGGACATGCCACTTACTATTAAGCACTTTCAAATTAGAATTACTATTTATTAACAACCTGTTCGAATATCATTCAATGCCACACACTTATTTATTTATTGCTTATCATTTTAAAGCATTTCTACAACTTTGAATACAGTACATGTGTTTGCTGATATTATTTACCAACTGGATGGCTTAGTTATTATGTCCATTAATTTAATTTAATTTGTAATAGTTACAGCCGAGCTATTTTGAAGTATTACCAGTCGCGACTGTACATGGCATGCACACAAGTTAACTGATCGGAACGCTCTGCAATCTGCCTACACTCAGGCTGCAGACTGCTCTGCACCCTGCCTACACTCAGACTTCAGACTGCTCTGCACTCTGCCAACACTCAGACTGCTCTGCACCCTGCCTACACTCAGACTGCATACTGATCTGCACTCTGCCTAACCTCAGACTGCAGACTGCTCTGCACTCTGCACACCCTCAGACTGCAGACCGCTCTGCACTCTGCCTACAGTCAGGCTGCAGACCGATCTGCACCCTGCCTACACTCAGACTTCAGACTGCTCTGCACTCTGCCTACACTCAGACTGCAGACTGATCTGCACCCTGCCTACACTCAGAATGCAGACTGATCTGCACTCTGCCTAACCTCAGACTGATCTGCACCCTGCCTACACTCAGACTTCAGACTGCTCTGCACTCTGCCTACACTCAGACTGCAGACTGCTCTGCACTCTGCCTACCCTCAGACTGCAGACCGCTCTGCACTCTGCCTACAGTCAGGCTGCAGACCGATCTGCACCCTGCCTACACTCAGACTGCAGACTGATCTGCACTATGCCAACCCTCATATTGCAGACCGCTCTGCACTCTGCCTACACTCAGGCTGCAGACCGCTCTGCACTCTGCCTACAGTCAGGCTGCAGACCGCTCTGCACTCTGACTACACCCAGACTGCAGACTGCTCTGCACTCTGCCTACACTCAGGCTGCAGACCGCTCTGCACTCTGCCTACACTCAGGCTGCAGACCGCTCTGCACTCTGCCTACACTCAAGCTGCAGACTGCTCTGCACTCTGCCTACACTCAGACTGCAGACTGCTCTGCACTCTGCCTACACTCAGGCTGCAGACCGCTCTGCACCCTGCCTAAACTCAGACTGCAGACTGCTCTGCACTCTGCCTACACTCAGACTGCAGACTGCTCTGCACCCTGCCTACACTCAGACTGCAGACTGATCTGCACTCTGCCTACACTCAGACTGCAGACTGCTCTGCACTCTGCCTACACTCGGGCTGCAGGCTGCAGACCGCTCTGCACCCTGCCTACACTCAGACTGCAGACCTCTCTGCACCCTGCCTACACTTGGGCTGCAGACCTCTCTGCACTCTGCCTACACTCAGGCTGCAGACCGCTCTTCACCCTGCCTACAATCTGCCTGCAGACTACTCTGCACTCTGCCTACACTCGGGCTGCAGGCTGCAGACCGCTCTGCACCCTGCCTACAATCGGGCTGCAGACTGCTCTGCACCCTACCTACACTCGGGCTGCAGACCGCTCTACACTCGGGCTGTAGGCTGCAGAACGCTCTGCACCCTGCCTACACTCAGACTGCAGACCTCTCTGCACCCTGCCTACACTCAGGCTGCAGACCGCTCTGCACCCTGCCTACATTCAGGCTGCAGACCGCTCTGCACCCTGCCTACACTCAGACTGCAGACCTCTCTGCACCCTGCCTACACTCAGGCTGCAGACCTCTCTGCACCCTGCCTACACTCAGGCTGCAGACCACTCTGCACCCTGCCTACACTCAGCCTGCAGACCACTCTGCATCCTGCCTCCACTCAGGCTGCAGACCACTCTTCACTCTGCCTACACTCAGGATGCAAGCTACATACTGCTCTGCACCCTGCCTACACTCAGGCTGCAGACTGCTCTGCACCCTACCTACACTCGAGCTGCAGACCGCTCTGCACTCTGCTTAGATCGGGCTGCATGCTACAGACTGTTGTGCACTCTGCCGACACTCAGGATGCAGACTGCTTTGCACTCTGCCTACATTCAGGCAGCAGAGCGCTCTGCACCCTGCCTACACTCAGGCTGCATTCTACAGACTGCTCTGCACCCTGCCTACACTCAGGCTGCAGACTGCTCTGCACCCTGCCTACCCTCGGAATGCAGACCGCTCTGTACTCTGACTACATCGGGCTGCAGGCTACAGACTGCTCTGCACTCTGCCTACACTCAGGCTGCAGACCGCTCTGAACCCTGCCTACACTCAGACAGCAGACCGCTCTGCACCCTTCCTACATCCGCTTTGCAGACCGCTCTGCACTCTGCCTACACTCTGGCTGCAGGCTGCAGACCGCTCTGTACCCTGCCTACACTCAGGCTGCATACTGATCTGCACCCTGCCTACACTCAGGATGCAGACCGCTCTGCACCATGCCTACACTCAGGATGCAGACCGCTCTGCACCAAGCCTACACTCAGGCTGCATACCGCTCTGCACCCTGCCTACACTCAGGCTGCAGACTGCAGACAGCTCTGCACCATGCCTACACAAAGGCTGCAGACCGCTCTGCACTCTGCATGCATTAAAGCTGCATACCACTCTCCACTCTGTCTACACTCAGGCTGCAGATGGCTCTGCACTCTGCCTACACTCTGGCTGCGGACTGCAGACCGCTCTGCACTCTGCTTACACTCAGGCTGCAGACCGCTCTGCACCCTGGCTACACTCAGGCTGCAGACCACTCTGCACCCTGCTTACACTCAGGCTGCAGACCGCTCTGCACCCTGCTTATACTCAGGCTGCAGACCGCTCTGCACCCTGCCTACACTCAGGCTGCATACCGCTCTACACCCTGCTTACACTCAGGCTGCAGACCGCTCTGCACCCTGCCTACACTCAGGCTGCAGACCGCTCTGCACTCTGCTTACACTCAGGCTGCAGATGAGAAGAAGGGGGCATGTACTGGAGCAATGAGTTGATGTGCGAATACTTTACATTAGTTCAAAGTTACTTTTATCTTAAATGGTAAACTTTTGAGATATTTTGAGTGCAAACATGGACAATTAGTTTTAGCAAGCTTGCCAAAATCTCTGACACCATGGACTTCTGCAGTAGCAGGTTCTGTTAAATTGACTCAGTATTGCCTTCTATGCAGAAACAAATGCTTCAGAAGTGCATCAGTATCTAAGTTAGATATGTAAAATCAAATCTAGATAATTGGTTTGGTTTTGAAAATTTGATATTTGATCGGACTATGCAGCTTTAATATGGCTCGTTTATACTCAAATGGAAAAGGGCACAACTATTTAAGATTAAATTCCTAAGTCGTTACTCTTCGCTCCATAGGAATGTCTATTTCACTGCACAGTTCAAAATATTCGTAAACAACAGAAGCTATTCACACAGATTATTCAACATGTTTTCAATGCAGTCACTTTCTGTCTGTTCACATAGTTTGACTCACATCAACAATACTGTACCTCATTGAGCCTGACTCACATCAACCATGCCACACCTCATTGAGCCTGACTCACATCAACCATGCCACACCTCATTGAGCCTGACTCATATTAACCATGCCATACCTCATTGAGCCTGACTCACATCAACCATGCCACACCTCATTGAGCCTGACTCACATCAACCATGCCACACCTCATTGAGTCTGACTCACATCAACCATGCCACACCTCATTGAGCTTGACTCACATCAACCATGCCATACCTAATTGAGCCTGACTCATATCAACCATGCCACACCTCATTGAGCCTGACTCACATCAACCATGCCACACCTCATTGAGCCTGACTCACATCACCCATGCCACACCTCATTGAGCTTGACTCACATCAACCATGCCACACCTCATTGAGCCTGACTCACATCAACCATGCCACACCTCATTGAGCCTGACTCACATCAACTATACCGTACCTCATTGAGCTTGACTCACATCAACCATACCATACCTCATTGAGCTTGACTCACATCAACTATACCATACCTTATCGAGCCTGACTCACATCGACCATACCATACCTCATTGAGCCTGACTCACATCAACCATACTGTACCTCATTGAGCTTGACTCACATCAACTATACCGTACCTCATTGAGCCTGACTCACATCAACCATGCCACACCTCACTGAGCCTGACAAACATCAACCATGCTGTACCTCATTGAGTCTGACTCACATCAACCATGCCACACCTCATTGAGCCTGACTCACATCAACCATACCATACCTCATTGAGCCTGACTCACATCAACCATGCCACACCTCATTGAGCCTGACTCACATCAACCATGCCACACCTCATTGAGCCTGACTCATATCAACCATGCCACATCTCATCGAGCCTGACTCACATCAACCATGCCACACCTCATTGAGTCTGACTCACATCAACCATGCCACACCTCATTGAGCATGACTCACATCAACCATGCCACACCTCATCGAGCCTGACTCACATCAACCATGCCACACCTCATCGAGCCTGACTCACATCAACCATGCCACACCTCATTGAGTCTGACTCACATCAACCATGCCACCCCTCATCGAGCCTGACTCACATCAACTATGCCACACCTCATTGAGCATGACTCACATCAACCATGCCACACCTCATTGAGCCTGACTCACATCAAACATGCCATACCTCATTGAGCCTGACTCACATCAACCATGCCATACCTCATCGAGTCTGACTCACATCAACCATGCCACAGCTCATCGAGCCTGACTCACATCAACCATGCCACACTTCATTGAGCCTGACTCACATCAAACATGCCATATCTCATTGAGCCTGACTCACATCAACCATGCCATACCTCATTGAGTCTGACTCACATCAACCATGCCACACCTCATTGAGTCTGACTCACATCAACCATGCCACACCTCATTGAGCCTGACTCACATCAACCATGCCATACCTGATTGAGTCTGACTCACATCAACCATGCCACACCTCATTGAGTCTGACTCACATCAACCATGCCACACCTCATTGAGTCTGACTCATATCAACCATACCATACCTCATTGAGCGAGACTCACATCAACCATGCCACATCTCATCGAGCCTGACTCACATCAACCATGCCACACCTCATTGATTCTGACTCACATCAACCATGCCACACCTCATTGAGCCTGACTCACATCAACCATGCCACACCTCATCGAGCCTGACTCACATCAACCATGCCACACCTCATCAAGCCTGACTCACATCAACCATGCCACACCTCATTGAGTCTGACTCACATCAACCATGCCACTCCTCATTGAGCCTGACTCACATCAACCATGCCACACCTCATTGAGCCTGACTCACATCAACCATGCCACACCTCATTGAGCCTGACTCACATCAAACATGCCATATCTCATTGAGCCTGACTCACATCAACCATGCCACACCTCATTGAGTCTGACTCACATCAACCATGCCACACCTCATTGAGCCTGACTCACATCAACCATGCCACACCTCATCGAGCCTGACTCACATCAACCATGCCACACCTCATCGAGCCTGACTCACATCAACCATGCCACACCTCATTGAGTCTGACTCACATCAACCATGCCACACCTCATTGAGCCTGACTCACATCAACCATGCCATACCTGATTGAGTCTGACTCACATCAACCATGCCACACCTCATTGAGTCTGACTCACATCAACCATGCCACATCTCATTGAGTCTGACTCATATCAACCATGACACCTCATTGAGCCTGACTCACATTAGGTTAGTAATATGAGGTCATTCTTTGGCCAAGGTCGGACAAAATTAGTAAAAATATAGATACACTCCTCTAACAATCCTTAATACGATCCTAAAATTCCCAGTGTATTCTCTCTTGAGTTTCTGTCATATGTAAGAAATGTCCTTTTCAGAGATGTATTCTAGTATATGTGAGTTATTGTTTGAAGATTCATTACTAAATAGCAATAAGGTTATTTGAAATGATTGTTGGCAATGCAAATAACCTATGACGTCATCCTAGATACTCGTTTAATACAATTTATCATTGAACGCCTTCATTGTCAACTGTGACTTCATCGCTCGGCGATTTTGCTCCACACCCTTGATGCTTGCATATCCGATTTCTGAGTTTTCCTCATGGATATCTCATCAAACATTGATAACGGTCTAGGAGCTACTTCATACTGGAGACAAGAATCAAAATCGTATTCAGACTTGATCAAACAAACTATCCTGTTGAATAGCTGAACAATGTTCCCAGGAATGATATCTTCTCACACTTTGAGTTGGTGACACTAAACAGTAGAACTTCGTCTTTCCGGTGCAGGTGGATGTGTTCAAATGTCTTACCCATCATTTTCTGCATTGTGGCTTTGGTGGAATGGGACTATGGACTGTAAGCCACTGTAGTAGAGTATCAACATCTTTGTTGTCACGCAATTGGCGAGACATTCTCAGTTTGACATATTGCTCACTGGTGGATTAGGTTATGTTTCAATGTGTTTCAATGTGCTGAGTAATCTCACTGCAGCCTAATATGCCCAACACCCAACTACTGATAACGCTCTCGGTCATAGCATGACCTCTGCTGAGACCTCATGATGTTTTCATTGCTCACTTTATCACCTGCTCTATAGTCATGTCTGTTTGTATTCCTGCTGATATTTTATCTCTCCATCTGACTGTAAAGTAACCCCAGAGGAGAATGCTTCAAACTTATCTGGCGAAATCTGTATATCATATAGATGAACCCTCTTGGCATATGCTAGGTGAGCCAACACAGGGAAATAAAGGACCATTTTACGCATTGTTTTAAGGTGAATTTTGCAATCACCAGATCTCTCAGCCCGTATGAAGTCATGCATCAGCATAACGTGACTGAGGACTGTATCCACAAAGTGGCTGTGTGACTTTCACTGCTTGCCAAACACTGAACTGGCTCCATCTTTGCCATTACACTAACAAGTGCACCGCATTCAGTCGCATCTATGGGAGACGTACTGTTGTTCATGACTCACTCATGGAGAGAAACAATCTGCTCACATGTTAGATCATCAAATTCAATTTTGCACAAGATGATCGTCACTAAAAGCTGTGTCAAGAAATGAGCTGGTAATGCTCGAACAAAAGCATGACTATTCAACATTTTCTCAATGGAGTCGATGGCATATATAAGACTCCACAGCTCTTTTAGCACACTGCCACCCATTGTGTAGCCACAGCTCTTTTAGCGCACTGCCACCCATTATGTAGCCACAGCTCTTTCAGTACACTGTCACCCATTATGTAGCCACAGCTCTTTTAGCACACTGCCACCCATTGTGTAGCCACAGCTCTTTTAGCGCACTGCCACCCATTATGTAGCCACAGCTCTTTCAGTACACTGTCACCCATTATGTAGCCACAGCTCTTTTAGCAAACTGCCACCCATTGTGTAGCCACAGCTCTTTTAGCAAACTGCCACCCATTGTGTAGCCACAGCTCTTTTAGTACACTGCCACCCATTGTGTAGCGACAGCTCTTTTAGCACACTGCCACCCATTATGTAGACACAGCTCTTTTAGCACACTGCCACCCATTGTGTAGCCACAGCTCTTTTAGTACACTGCCACCCATTGGATAGCCACAGCTCTTTTAGCACACTGTCACCCATTATGTAGCCACAGCTCTTTTATCACACTGTCACCCATTGTGTGGCAACAGGTCTTTTAGCGCACTGCCACCCATTGTGTAGCCACAGCTCTTTTAACACACTGCCACTCATTATGTAGCAACAGCTCTTTTAGCAAACTGCCACCCATTGTGTAGCAACAGCTCTTTCAGTACACTGCTACCCATTATATAGCAACATCTCTTTTAGTACACTGCCACCCATTGTATAGCCATAGCTATTTTAGCGCACTGCCACCCATTATGTAGCCACATCTCTTTTAGCGCACTGCCACCCATTGTGTAGCCACAACTCTTTTAGCAAACTGCCACCCATTGTGTAACAACAGCTCTTTTAGCAAACTGCCACCCATTGTGTAGCAACAGCTCTTTTAGTGCTCTGCCACCCATTGTGTAGCCACAGCTCTTTTCGCACACTGTCACCCATTGTGTAGCGACAGCTCTTTTAGCACACTGCCACCCATTATGTAGCCACAGCTCTTTTAGCACACTGCCACCCATTATGTAGCGACAGCTCTTTTAGCACACTGCCACCCATTGTGTAGCCAGAGCTCTTTTAGCACACTGCCACCCATTATGTAGTGACAGCTCTTTTAGTACACTGCCACCCATTGTGTAGTGACAGCTCTTTTAGTACACTGCCACCCATTATGTAGCCACAACTCTTTTAGCACACTGCCACCCATTGTGTAGCGACAGCTCTTTTAGTACACTGCCACCCATTATGTAGCCACAGCTCTTTTAGCACACTGCCACCCATTGTGTAGCGACAGCTCTTTTAGGACACTGCCACCTATTATGTAGCCACAACTCTTTAGCACACTGCCGCCCATTGTGTAGTGACAGCTCTTTTAGCACACTGCCACCCATTATGTAGCCACAGCTCTTTTAGTAAACTGCCACCCATTGGGTAGCGACAGCTCTTTTGGTACACGGCCACCCATTGTGTAGCGACAGCTCTTTTAGCACACTGCCACCCATTATGTAGCCACAGCTCTTTTAGCACACTGCCACCCACTATGTAACGACAGCTGTTTTAGCAAACTGCCTCCCATTGTGTAGCCACAGCTCTTTTACTACACTGCCACCCATTGTGTAGCCACAACTCTTTTAGCGCACTGCCACCCATTGTGTAGCAACATCTCTTTTAGTACACTGCCACCCATTATGTAGCAACAGCTCTTTTAGTACACTGCCACCCATTGTGTAGCCACAGCTCTTTTAGCAAACTGCCACCCATTGTGTAGCAACATCTCTTTTAGTACACTGCCACCCATTATGTAGCAACAGCTCTTTTAGCAAACTGCCACCCATTGTGTAGCAACAGCTCTTTTAGTACACTGCCACCCATTGTGTAGCCACAGCTCTTTTAGCACACTGTCACCCATTGTGTAGCGACAGCTCTTTTAGCACACTGCCACCCATTATGTAGCCACAGCTCTTTTAGCACACTGCTACCCATTATGTAGCGATAGCTCTTTTAGCACACTGCCACCCATTGTGTAGCCACATCTCTTTTAGCGCACTGCCACCCATTGTGTAGGCACACTCGCATTAATGACATCAGCAGGTGAAAGCCACCAAGCCTAACATCTACAGATAAGAGTTCACTGTTGCTAGCTGAGGAAGCCACCGCATCAACAGCTTGTTCGTAGAGCGGCTGATCAAAGATGACAAATCCGTATCTTTTGCATTCATTAACTGTGAATGAAATGACATAAATCGCATCCAAGTTGCTTGGTAGCAAGTTGATGAATGGTAACGTTATCACATTGGTTGTCTGATAATCGATAAAGTCTTCGGTTACTCACTCAATATATCCGCTCCAGCTTGGATATTTAGGCAGAGAGAGCCATGATCCACTCATTCACAACATATCAAGGAACGGATGAACCGAATTTGCTGATGCAAGGCATCGTAATTCTGCAGGGTCTTTCATCATTATGCCGTGTTTGGTGCAGTTTCTCTGCAACCTCCCTTCATTCACCGTTGCTAATCATTGCGCTGGCGGGCATGTTTTTGTGTGTTCTATTTCAGTGTAACTGGCGTAACACACATGACTCCACCCATGGAATGGAACGTACCATATCCGTCTGAGGTCCGTATTCTGACGTCCACATTGTCATATATGAATTGCTTGAATGATTGTTCAGTACTGCATGCATTCTCAATGTGTCACTTCACTGTATGATGCACAGACCCATACAGGAAAGTATATCTATCAGATGTCAACATGCTAAATCCATCTATAGTATTTAAAGCAATATCCTTTAGTAAATTATGAACATACTACTGTAATTAAGTAGATGGTCAACTTATCTGGTATGTGAAACTTATCACAAACACTATTGTATAGATCAGTGACGCTCATGATCTCATGACATCAGAAGGTAAAAGTTCAAAGGAGAAACATGGCGACTCTTAGTGCGCTATTGAGGAGGGTTAGAGGGAGTGTATCTACCAAGTTTCAGCTTTTTACTAATTTTTCCCAACCTTGGCCAAAATATTACTGACTTATTAACAAGTACCTAGGATGACATCACATGTGACGTATGTGACGTCATGATCTAGTGTTTTGTGTTTATTTGTATTGCCAACAATGTTTTAAATCACCTTATTGCCATTTAGTAATAAATCCTATGAACCATATACTCATGTATATTAGAATACATCTCCGAAAAGGCCATTTCTCACATAAATATAATTATGACATCATAACATCATGATAACAGAAGCTCAAAGACGATACACCGGGACTTTTAGTATGTTATTAAGGATGGCTGGAGGAATGTATGTACTAAGTTTAAGCTTTTTACTATTTTTGTCCGACCTTTTCGCCATTTTTCCTAGACTACATGCAAGCAACGTCACTTAGCAAGAACTGGGCTGTCATACTGGTTCGTACAAGTGTCAATCTTTCAAAGGGCAATGGCTATAGAACAAACACCTTGTGTAGGATAGTTAGTCGATAAAACAGGAACACCTCATGTAGAACATTTAGTGCATGTAACAAACACCTCATGTAGAACAGCTAGTGGATATTACACAAACACCTCATGTAGAACAGTTAGTGGATATTACACAAACACCTCATGTAGAACAGTTAGTGGATATAACAAACACCTCATGTAGAACAGTTAGTGGATGTAACACAAACACCTCATGTAGAACAGTTAGTGGATGTAACAAACACCTCCTGTAGAACAGGTAGTGGATGTAACACAAACACCTCATGTAGAACAGTTAGTGGATGTAACACAAACACCTCATGTAGAACAGTTAGTGGATATAACACAAACACCTCATGTAGAACAGTTAGAGGATGAACACACAAACACCTCATGTAGAACAGTTAGTGGACGTAACACAAACACCTCATGTAGAACAGTTAGTGGATATAACACAAACACCTCATGTAGAACAGTTAGTGGGTGTAACACAAACACCTCATGTAGACCAGTTAGTGGATGTAACACACACACCTCATGCAGAACAGTTAGCAGATGTAACACAAACACCTCATGTAGAACAGTTAGTGCATATAACACAAACACCTCATGTAGAACAGTTAGTGGATGTAACACATCCACCTCATGTAGAACAGTTAGTGGATGTAACAACCACCTCATGTAGAACAGTTAGTGGGTGTAACACAAACACCTCATGTAGAACAGTTAGTGCATATAACACAAACACCTCATGTAGAACAGTTAGTGGATATAACAAACACCTCATGTAGAACAGTTAGTGGATATAACAAACACCTCATGTAGAACAGTTAGTGGATGTAACACAAACACCTCATGTAGAACATTTAGTGGATATAACAAACACCTCATGTCGACCAGTTAGTGGATGAAACACACACACCTCATGTAGAACAGTTAGTGGATGTAACACAACCCCTCAGGTAGAATAGTTAGTGGATGTAACACAAACCCCTCATGTAGAACAGCTAGTGGATGCAACAAACACATCATTTAGAACATTTAGTGGATATACCACAAACACCTCATGTAGAATAGTTAGTGGATGTACCACACACACCTCATGAAGAACAGTTAGTGGATGAAACACAAACACCTCATGTAGAACAGTTAGTGGATATAACAAACACATCATTTAGAACATTTAGTGGACATAACACAAACACCTCATGTAGAACAGATAGTGGATGTAACACAAACACCTCATGTAGAACAGCTAGTGGATATAACAAACACTTCATGTAGAACAGTTACTGGATATAACACAAACACCTCATGTAGAACAGTTAGTGGATATAACAAACACCTCATGTAGAACAGTTAGTGGGTGTAACACAAACACCTCATGTCGAACAGTTAGTGGATATAACAAACACCTCATGTAGAACAGTTAGTAGATGAAACACAAACACCCCATGTAGAACAGATAGTGGATATAACAAACACCTCATGTAGAACAGTTAGTGGATGAACACAAACACCTCATGTAGAACAGTTAGTGGATGTAACACAAACACCTCATGTAGAACAGTTAGTGGATGTAACACAACCCCTCATCTAGAATAGTTAGTGGATGTAACACACACACCTCATGTATAACAGTTAGTGGATGTAACACAACCACCTCATGTAGAACAGCTAGTGGATATAACAAACACTTCATGTAGAACAGTTACTGGATATAACACAAACACCTCATGTAGAACAGTTAGTGGATATAACAAACACCTCATGTAGAACAGTTAGTGGGTGTAACACAAACACCTCATGTTGAACAGTTAGTGGATATAACAAACACTTCATGTAGAACAGTTAGTGGATGTAACACACACACTGGACTAGTTGTGCAACTGGACTAATTGACACCTTGTGACAGAGTGATGTGCAACTGGACTAATTGACACCTTGTGACAGAGTGATGTGCAACTGAACTAATTGACACCCTGTGACAGGATGAGGTATAACTGAACTAGTTGACACTTTGTGACAGAGTGATGTGCAACTGGACTAATTGACACTTTGTGACAGAGTGATGTGCAACTGGACTAGTTGACACCTTGTGACAGACTGATGTGTCTGTGTGTGTCTGTGTGTCTGCGTCAATGGAGGCACTATGTATACATTTGTGCACATTAATGGATGATAGCAGAGAATAGAATATATCACTTTCTTCGGAGAATTGAATGAGCACTGTAAATATTGGTACAAACCTCATGATATACATTAATACAGGAGTTAAATAGTGTGGAAAATACCCACATGTGTACAAATATGTACTGAAATGTGCTGAATGTACCACATTCTGTTTATATGGACTGGAAGCTCTGCCACCCGGTATTACACATTGCACATTGAGAACGCCACAGCGTTGTTACACTTCCGTGTCCTGCCTATGTTCACTTATCCTTCTGACTGCGCAGGTACCATGGCGTGTTTACACTTCTGTATCTGGCTGGTTGTGGAGTGTGTTTACACCTCTGTGTCCCGCTGATTGTGGAGTGTGTTTACACCTCCGTGTCCCATTGACTGTGGAGTGTGTTTACACCTCCGTGTCCCGCTTATTGTGGATTGTGTTTACACCTTCGTGTCCCGCTGACTGTGGAGTGTGTTTACACCTCTGTGTCCCGCTGATTGTGGAGTGTGTTTACACCTCTGTGTCCCGCTGATTGTGGAGTGTGTTTACACCTTCGTGTCCCGCTGACTGTGGAGTGTGTTTACACCTCCGTGTCCCGCTTATTGTGGATTGTGTTTACACCTTTGTGTCCCACTGACTGTGGAGTGTGTTTACACCTCTGTGTCCCGCTGATTGTGGAGTGTGTTTACACCTCCGTGTCCCATTGACTGTGGAGTGTGTTTACACCTCCGTGTCCCGCAGACTGTAGAGTGTGTTTACACCTCTGTGTCCCGCTGATTGTGGAGTGTGTTTACACATCTGTGTCCCGCTGATTGTGGAGTGTGTTTACACCTCCATGTCCCGCTGATTGTGGAGTGTGTTTACACCTTCGTGTCCCGCTGACTGTGGATTGTGTTTACACCTCTGTGTCCCGCTGATTGTGGAGTGTGTTTACACCTCCGTGTCCCACTGACTGTAGAGTGTGGTTACACCTCTGTGTCCCGCTGACTGTGGAGTGTGTTTACACCTGCATGTCCCACTGACTGTGGAGTGTGTTTACACATCTGTGTCCTGCTGATTGTGGAGTGTGTTTACACCTCCATGTCCCGCTGATTGTGGAGTGTGTTTACACCTTCGTGTCCCGCTGACTGTGGATTGTGTTTACACCTCTGTGTCCCGCTGATTGTGGAGTGTGTTTACACCTCCGTGTCCCACTGACTGTAGAGTGTGTTTACACCTCTGTGTCCCGCTGACTGTGGAGTGTGTTTACACCTCCATGTCCCACTGACTGTGGAGTGTGTTTACACCTCTGTGTCCCGCTGAGTGTGGAGTGTGTGTACACCTCTGTGTCCCGCTGACTGTGGATTGTGTTTACACCTTCGTGTCCCACTGACTGTGGAGTGTGTTTACACCTCCGTGACCCTCTGATTGTTGCGTGTGTTTACACCTTCGTGTCCCATTGACTGTGGAGTGTGTTTACACCTCCGTGTCCCGCTGATTGTGGAGTGTGTTTACACCTCTGTGTCCCACTGACTGTGGAGTGTGTTTACACCTCTGTGTCCCGCTGATTGTGGAGTGTGTTTACACTTCTGTGTCCCGCTGACTGTGGAGTGTGTTTACACCCTCGTGTCCCACTGACTGTGGAGTGTGTTTACACCTCCGTGTCTGGCTGATTGTGGAGTGTGTTTACACCTCTGTGTCCCACTGACTGTGGAGTGTGTTTACACCTCTCTGTCCCGCTGACTGTGGAGTGTGTTTACACCTCTGTGTCCTGCTGACTGTGGAGTGTGTTTACACCTCCGTCTCCCGCTGACTGTGGAGTGTGTCTACACCTCTGTGTCCCGCTGACTGTGGAGTGTGTTTACACCTCTGTGTCCCGCTGACTGTGGAGTGTGTTTACACCTCCGTGTCCCGCTGACTGTGGAGTGTGTTTACACATCTGTGTCCCGTTGACTGTGGAGTATGTTTACACCTCCGTGTCCCGTTGACTGTGGAGTGTGTTTACACCTCCATTTCCCATTGACTGTGGAGTGTGTTTACACCTCCGTGTCCTGCTGATTGAGGAGTGTGTTTACACCTCTGTGTCCCATTGACTGTGGAGTGTGTTTACACCTCTGTGTCCCACTGACTGTGGAGTGTGTTTACACCTCTGTGTCCCGCTGACTGTGGAGTGTGTTTACACCTCTGTGTCCCGCTGACTGTGGAGTATGTTTACACCTCTGTGTCCCGCTGACTGTGGAGTGTGTTTACACCTCTGTGTCCCGCTGACTGTGGAGTGTGTTTACACCTCTGTGTCCCGCTGACTGTGGAGTGTGTTTACACCTCCGTGTCCCGCTGACTGTGGAGTGTGTTTACACCTCCATGTCCCATTGACTGTGGAGTGTGTTTGCACCTCCGTGTCCCGCTGATTGTGGAGTGTGTTTACACCTCCGTGTCCCATTGACTGTGGAGTGTGTTTACACCTCCATGTCCCGCTGACTGTGGAGTGTGTTTACAGCTCCGTGTCCCGCTGACTGTGGAGTGTGTTCATACCTCCGTGTTCTGCTGACTGTGGAGTGTGTTTACACCTCCGTGTCCCGCCGACTGTGGAGTGTGTTTACACCTCCATGTCCCATTGACTGTGGAGTGTGTTTACACCTCCGTGTCCCATTGACTGTGGATTGTGTTTACACCTCTGTGTCCCTCTGACTGTGGAGTGTGTTTACACCTCTGTGTCCCATTGACTCTGGAGTGTGTTTACACCTCCGTGTCCCATTGACTGTGGAGTGTGTTTACACCTCTGTGTCCCGCTGACTGTGGAGTGTGTTTACACCTCTGTGTCCCGCTGATTGTGGAGTGTGTTTACACCTCCATGTCCCATTGACTGTGGAGTGTGTTTACACCTCCGTGTCCCATTGACTGTGGAGTGTGTTTACATCTCTGTGTCCTGCTGACTGTGGAGTGTGTTTACACCTTCGTGTCCCACTGACTGTGGAGTGTGTTTACACCTCCGTGTCCCGCTGACTGTGGAGTGTGTTTACACGTTTGTGTCCCGCTGACTGTGGAGTGTGTTTACACCTCCGTGTCCCGCTGACTGTGGAGTGTGTTTACACCTCCGTGTCCCGCTGACTGTGGAGTGTGTTTCCACCTTCGTCTCCCGCTGACTGTGGAGTGTGTTTACAGCTCCGTGTCCCGCTGACTGTGGAGTGTGTTTACACCTCCGTGTCCCGCTGACTGTGGAGTGTGTTTACACGTTTGTGTCCCGCTGACTGTGGAGTGTGTTTACACCTCCGTGTCCCGCTGCATGTGGAGTGTGTTTACACCTCCGTGTCCCATTGACTGTGGAGTGTGTTTACACCTCCGTGTACCGCTGACTGTGGAGTGTGTTTACACCTTTGTGTCCCGCTGACTGTGGAATGTGTTTACACCTCCGTGTCCCACTGCATGTGGAGTGTGTTTACACCTTTGTGTCCCATTGACTGTGGAGTGTGTTTACACCTCCGTGTTCCGCTGACTGTGGAGTGTGTTTACACCTCCGTGTCCCGCTGACTGTGCAGTGTGTTCACACCTCCGTGTCCCATTGACTGTGGAGTGTGTTTACACCTCTGTGTCCCGCTGACTGTGGAGTGTGTTTACACCTCTGTGTCCTGCTAACTGTGGAGTGTGTTTACACCTCTGTGTCCTGCTGACTGTGGAGTGTGTTTACACCTCCGTGTCCTGCTGACTGTGGAGTGTGTTTACACCTCCGTGTCCCGCTGCATGTGGAGGGTGTCCATCTGATGGAGTATAAACGTGATAGTGTGCTGGCGGATGTGTCCGAGTTGTGACCGGAGCACCACCACCTGCTCCAACTGTTGGTCGCATCTGCTGCGGAGCGCCTCGTTCTCTGCCAAAACGCGATCACGTTCCTGACAAAACAGTTGAAAGAATCGTTCATTATTAGTATTATTACACATCATTAATGCAAACGGGCTTGTTCTTCAGTTAAAGTACTAATTTACTTGAAAAGGAGGAAGCGGGTACAAAGGTGCATATAGCTTATGCTGTTTTTTTTATTTGACCTTTTGGAAAACCAAATATGCTAGGTTGACTGGTATTGTCTTTCAGGCTGAGTTTTATGCAAACATGTTCCCTTATTCTCTAGAAGTCGAGAAAATGAGCTTAGAAAAGAATTGATGGAATTATTTTTCATGGGTTTAGAGATAATAGAGATTATGTGTCATATGAGTAGTTATTAAACATTGACTAGAATTACAAAACACACGCATAGTGCGTATATCACAGACACAGTGTGCGTACAGATGCATAGTGATATACCATCGCACAGTGTGCGTACATATGCATAGTGCGTATATCACAGACACAGTGTGCGTACAGATGCATAGTGCGTATATCACAAACACAGTGTGTGTACAGATGCATAGTGCGTATATCACAGACACAGTGTGCATACAGATGCATAGGGTGTATATCACAGACACAGTGTGCGTACAGATGTATAGTGTGTATATCACAGACACAGTGTGTGTACAGATGCACAGTGCGTATATCACAGACACAGTGTGCGTACAGATGCACAGTGCGTATATCACAGACACAGTGTGCGTACAGATGCATAGTGCGTATATCACAGACACAATGTGCTTACAGATGCATAGTCCGTATATCACAGACACAGTGTGCATACAGATGCATAGTGCTATACCATCGCACAGTGTGCATAGCTGAGTATAAGCACATGAAGTGTCAGAAGACAACACGGTTAGGGTGACCCATGCACAGGGCGAGTAAATTAATGCATTCTGTGTGGATAACACGTGAACGTTACATTTGAAAAATAACCAGAGTGGTAGCACATGCACAGTCAGCACATACAACATGCACAGTGAACACATACATGTAGAGTAAGCAGACACAACACGCACAGTGCACACATAAAACATGCACAGTCAGCACATATAACATGCACAGTGAACACATACATGTAGAGTAAGCAGACACAACACGCACAGTGCACACATAAAACATGCACAGTCAGCTCATACAACATGCACAGTGCACACATAACACATGCACAGTCAGCACACACAATATGCACAGTGCACACCTACAACATGCACAGTTAGCACACGCAACATGCACAGTGCACACATACAGCATGCACAGTAAGCAAATACAACATGCACAGTGCACACATACATGAACAGTGCACACATACAACATGTACACTCAGCAAATACAACATGTACAGTACACACATACAACATGCACAGTCAGCACACACAACATGCACAGTGCACACATAACACATGCACATTCAGCACACACAACATGCACAGTGCACGCGTACAACATGTACAGTCAGCAAAGACAACATGTACAGTACACACATACGACATGCACAGTCAGCACACACAACATGGACAGTGCACACATAACACCTGCACAGTCAGCACACACAACATGCACAGTGCACACATACAACATGCACATTCAGCAAATACAACATGCACTGTGCACACATACAACATGCACAGTGCACACATACAACATGCACAGTGCACACATACAACATGCACAGTCAGCACACACAACATGCACAGTGCACACATAACACATGCACAGTCAACAAATACAACATGCACAGTGCACACATACAACATGCACAGTGCACACATACAACATGCACAGTCAGCAAATGGAACATGCACAGTGCAGACATACAACATGCACAGTGAACACATACAACATGCACAGTGCACACATACAACATGCACAGTCAGCACACACAACATGCACAGTGCACACATACAACATGTACAGTCAGCACACACAACATGTACAATGCATGTATAATACATGCACAGTGTGAGTATACTACATACATAGTGTGAGTATAATACATGCACAGTGCGGGTATAATACATGCAGAGTGCACTTATAATACATGCACAGTGTGAGTATAATACATGCACAGTGCGGGTATAATACATGCACAGTGTAAGTATAATACATGCACATTGTGAGTATAATACATGCACATTGTGAGTATAATGCATGCACATTGTGAATATAATACACGCACAGTGCAACTATAGTGAAAGCACAGTCCGAGTATAATACATGCACAGCGTGAGTATAATACATGCACAGTGTGAGTATAATACATGCACAGTGCGGGTATAATACATGCACAGTGTGAGTATAATACATGCACAGTGTGAGTATAATACATGCACACTGTGGGTATAATACATGTACAGTGCGAGTATAATACATGCACAGTGCAACTATAGTGAAAGCACAGTCCGAGTATAATACATGCACAGCGTGAGTATAATACATGTACAGTGTGAGTATAATGCATGCACAGTGCAACTATAGTGAAAGCACAGTCGAGTATAATACATGTACAGTGTGAGTATAACACAAGGCCTGTCCGACAACGTGCAGACTTTGGTGGAGAATACAGAAGAGTGTAGACTGAAGCGGCTGAACGAGCCGGACCCGACTGACACTCAGTACCTCTTCAGCTCGGAGCATCCTCTCAAACAGCGTCGCCTGTTCTTCGTAGAACTGCGCGTCTTCCAGCACGGCGCTGTTTCCCCCGGGTGGCGTCCCGCTGCTGGTGGCGCCACCGTCACCGCTGGTGGCGCCGCCTGCGGGCTGGTGCGGCGAGTCGGCCTTGGCCCAGAGGCGCGGGCTGCTGCTAGTGCTGCTGGTGCTGGGTCCGCCTGTACTGCTGCTTGTCGTGCTGCTCAGACCCGCGCTGTTGTTGCCGCTGCCCGGCTTTGCCCGGTCTCCGTCCCCGCGGTGCTGGTCCGCCTCGGGCGGGCCATCAGTCGGGTCTGAGCGGCACGAGCTGCGGGACAGCAGGCTGGCACAGCTCGTGTCGAGTACGGGGCCGGCGCTCGACACGAGGCTCTGGTCGAAGCTGCGGCTCAGCTGCGTGTTGCCGCGCCGCAGCGCCCCCTTCTGGCCGCTGTCGAGGTGGTCGGTCGGTCCGGGGTCGTGGCTCGCCCGGTCAGAGCTCGCCCGTTCCAGCCGCCCGCGAAGCACCATGGAGCGTCCGAATGTGGCGCGGTCGAAGCTTGCCCGCTCAATAGCGTTTCGATCCAAAATACTTCTATCAAGAAAGCTGTAGTCAAAGCTTCTGTCCAGGCTCCCTCTGTTCAGAGTACCACTGTCCAGACTGCCCCTTTCAAAACTCCCCCTCTCAAAACTAGATCGTTCGAAACTGCCGCGGTCCACACTGCCGAGTCGATGGATGCTGTGCTGGTCCAGGCTGTGCTGGTCCAGGCTGTGCTGGTCCAGGCTCCACTGGTCCACACTCACCTGGTCGAAGCTCGACTCCGGCCCCGCAGGTTCGTCAGCGCAGTCCATGTTGGTCTGCGTGCCCCGCGAGTAGTACAGGCGGCGGTGTCGTTCTGACAACTTCCGCTTGGTGGCGCTGCGGGACGCGTCCCGCCGGGCGCCGTTGGACGGTGACGGCCGCTTGGGGTGAGTTGGAGGCTGGTCGGAGAAGGGCTTCACACGGCACTCCATCACCACCAGGTCCTTGCAGTGTTTGTGAGCGTGAATCCCGCAGTCTGCAGACAACAGAGCCAGCAGTCAGGGCGGCCTGTCATGCCGGCACACACGAACAACATGGAGTACAGCTGGTGCACACGAACAACATGGAGTACAGCTGGTACACACAAACAACATGGGAGTACAGCTGGTACACACAAACAACATGGGAGTACAGCTGGTACACACGAACAACATGGGAGTACAGCTGGTACAAACAGACAACATGGAGTACAGCTGGTACACACAAACAACATGGGAGTACAGCTGATGCACATACACAACATGGGAGTACAGCTGGAGCACACAAACAACATGGAGTACAGCTGGTACACACGAACAACATGGAGTACAGCTGGTACACACAAACAACATGGAGTACAGCTGGTACACACAAACAACCTTGGAATACAGCTGATGCACATAAACAACATGGGAGTACAGCTGGTGCACACAAACAACATGGAGTACAGCTGGTGCACACAAACAACATGGGAGTACAGCTGGTGCACACAAACAACATGGGAGTACATCTGATGCACACCAGCAACATGGGAGTACAGCTGGTGCACACAAACAACATGGGAGTAGATCTGATGCACATAAACAACATGGGAGTACAGCTGATGCACACAAACAACATGGGAGTACATCTGATGCACATAAACAACATGGGAGTACAGGTGGTGCACACAAACAACATGGGAGTACATCTGATGCACATAAACAACATGGGAGTACAGGTGGTGCACACAAACAACATGGGAGTACATCTGATGCACATAAACAACATGGGAGTACAGGTGGTGCACACAAACAACATGGGAGTACATCTGATGCACATAAACAACATGGGAGTACATCTGATGCACATAAACAACATGGGAGTACAGGTGGTGCACACAAACAACATGGGAGTACATCTGGTGCACACAAACAACATGGGAGTACAGCTGATGCACACAAACAACATGGGAGTACATCTGATGCACATAAACAACATGGGAGTACAGGTGGTGCACACAAACAACATGGGAGTACATCTGATGCACACAAACAACATGGGAGTACATCTGATGCACATAAACAACATGGGAGTACAGGCGGTGCACACAAACAACATGGGAGTACATATGGTGCTCACAAACAACATGGGAGTACAGCTGATGCACACCAGCAACATGGGAGTACAGCTGGTGCACATAAACAACATGGGAGTACATGCGGTGCACACCAGCAACATGGGCGTACATCTGGTGCATACAAACAACATGGGAGTACAGCTGGTGCACACAAACAACATGAGAGTATATCTGATGCACATAAACAACATGGGAGTACAGGTGGTGCACACAAACAACATGGGAGTACATCTGATGCACATAAACAACATGGGAGTACAGCTCGAGCACACCAACAACATGGGAGTACATCTGATGCACATAAACAACATGGGAGTACAGCTGGTGCACAGAAACAACATGGGAGTACATCTGATGCACATAAACAACATGGGAGTACAGGTGGTGCACACAAACAACATGGGAGTACATCTGATGCACAAAAACAACATGGGAGTACATCTGAAGGCACACAAACAACATGAGAGTACAGCTGATGCACACAAATAACATGGGAGTACAGCTGGTGCACATAAACAACTTGGAGTACAGCTGGTGCACATAAACAACATGGGAGTACATCTGATGCACACAAACAACATTGGAGTACAGCTGATGCACACCAGCAACATGGGAGTACATCTGATGCACAAAAACAACATGGGAGTACATCTGATGCACACAAACAACATGGGAGTACATCTGAAGGCACACAAACAACATGAGAGTACAGCTGGTGCACACCAGCAACATGGGAGCACAGCTGGCACACACCAGCAAGAGTACAGCTGGTAATACTCAGACAGGTGTGCCGCTGTTTCACAAGCGTAATGCTCATACAGGTGTAGCACTGTTTCACAAGGGTAACGGTCAGAGAGGTGTACCACTGTTTCACAAGGGTAACAGTCAGACGGTGTACCACTGTTTCACAAGGGATATGGTCAGACAGGTGTACCACTGTTTCCCAAGGGTAACGGTCAGACAGGTGTACCACTGTTTCACAAGGGATACGGTCAGATATGTGTAGCACTGTTTCACAAGGGTAACGGTCAGACAGGTGTACCACTGTTTCACAATGGTTACGGTCAGACGGGTGTAGCACTGTTTCACAAAGGATAACGGTCAGATAGGTATAGCACTGTTTCACAAGGGTAATGGTCAGAGAGGTGTACCACTGTTTCACAAGGGATATGGTCAGACAGGTGTAGCACTGTTTCACAAGGGTAACGGTCAGACAGGTGTACCACTGTTTCACAAGGGTAATGGTCAGACAGGTGTAGCACTGTTTTACAAGGGTAACGGTAATGCTCAGACAAGTGTAGCACTGGTTCACAAGAGTAATGTCAGACAGGTGTACCAATGTTTCACAAAGGTAATAGTCAGATAGCTGTACCACTGTTTCACAAGGATATCAGTCAGATAGGTGTAGCACTGTTTCACTAGGGTAACGGTAACGCTCAGACAGGTGTAGCACTGTTTCACAAGGGTAACAGTCAGACAGGTGTACCAATGTTTCACAAGGGTAATGGTCAGACAGGTGTAACACTGTTTCACAAGGGTAATGCTCAGATAGGTGTAGCACTGTTTCACAAGGATATCAGTCAGATAGGTGTAGCACTGTTTCACAAGGGTAATGGTCAGACAGGTGTAACACTGTTTCACAAGGGTAACAGTCAGACAGGTGTTCCACTGGTTCACAAGGGTAATGATCAGACAGGTGTAGCACTGTTTCACAATGGTTACGGTCAGACGGGTGTAGCACTGTTTCACAAGGGTAACAGTCAGCCAGGTGTTCCACTGTTTCAGAAGCGTAACGGTCAGACAGGTGTACCACTGTTTCACAAGGGTTACGGTCAGACGGGTGTAGCACTGTTTCACAAGGATATCGGTCAGACAGGTGTACCACTGTTTCACAAGGGTACTGGTAGCGCTGAGACAGGTGTAGCACTGTTTCATTATGGTACCTGTCAGACAGGTGTACCACTGTTTCACAAATGTAACAGTCAGACAGGTGTAGCACTGTTTCACAAGGGTAATGCTCATACAGGTGTAGCACTGTTTCACAAGGGTAACGGTCAGACAGGTGTAGCACTGTTTCACAAGGGTAACGGTCAGACAGGTGTACCACTGTTTCACAAGGGTAACGGTCAGACAGGTGAAGCACTGTTTCACAAGGATATCGGTCATATAGGTGTAGCACTGTTTCACTAGGGTAACAGTAATGCTTAGACAGGTGTAGCACTGTTTCACAAGGGTAACGCTCAGACAGGTGAAGCACTGTTTCACACGGTAACAGTAACGCTCAGACAGGCGAAGCACTGTGGGGATACCTGTGGTATGCATCATCTAGGTAACATATTCGTACATAGGTGGCGCCGTATGATACGTATATTAGATTACCTATTTCTAGCAAATGTTAATATGCACTGCCATTTCCATACTACACATACATCGTGTATGGCGTAGTACTGAACATGCAAGCATTCACACATCCATCAATATGACACAAAACAATAATGACATTAGAGAACATACAACATATATTAAGTATTAGACGCATAAACCTTTCTGATTTCAAAATGGCATCCGAAATAATGAACAACCCGTGACAGTCTTGCCGCAGATAACGTCACTGAGCTTTGGTCCGGTCACGTGACATGTCTACGTTGTTTTACCATTGGTTGTCCTAACCTGTTATCGTTCACTTTAATTATTTTGGTATTATTAAATCTAATAGTATTGTTTTAAAACAATTCCACATAATCAATGTTACCTGCAAATACTTGTGAAAGGAATTTAGCCACTTAACTGAGGGAACTTGGAGCCCATGGTTTGCACGATTAAATGCTTAGCTCAGCCAGATGCTATGTATGACACTGACTGCACCAAGGGCAGCCGCAACCCACCTTTGCACTTCCATCCTTGCTTGATTAGGCCCCAGAGCTGCAAAGGCAATGGAAATGTGTCAGTGCAGAACGAGTGGAAATGTGTTAGTGCAGAACGAGTGGAAATGTGTTAGTGCAGAACGAGTGGAAATGTGATAGTCGACTATGGGGCGCCTCTGACACACAACTCACTCACACAACTCACTCACTCATACACCTCAGTCACACAACTCACTCACACAATTCACTAACATGACTCACAGACACAACTCACTCACACAACTCATTTACACAGCTCACTCACACAACTCACTCACACAACTCACTCACACAACTCACTCACACAACTCACTCACACAACTCACTCACACAAGTGACTCACACAAATCACCCACACAATGCACTCACACAACACACCCACACAACTCACTCACTCACTCACACAACTCACTCACACAACTCGCTCGCGTAACTCACAAACACAACTCACAAACACAACTCACAAACACAACTCACAAACACAACTCACCCACATACCTCACTCACTCACATAACTCACTCACATAACTCACTCACATAACTCACTCACACAAGCCACTCACACAACTCACCCACTCACATAACTCACTCACACAACTCACTCACATAAGTCACTCACAAAACTACCATACACAATTCACAAACACCACTCACCCACAGAACTCACTCACTCATACATCGCACTCACACAACTCACTCACACATCTCACTCACACAACTCACTCACAAAACTCACTCACACAACTCACAAACACAACTCACCCACACAACTCACCCACACAACTCACTCACTTATACATCTCAGTCACACAACGCACTCACACAACTCACTCACACAACTCACTCACAT